>JAJOZX010000072.1:215000-252500 GCA_023014485.1 Bathynomus jamesi
TGGACGAGCTCAGTAGTATAGCCGAAAAAGGGGAGAGTGCAAGAATGTTGCAAGTGATGACGTAATGTTGCAAAGGGGGTGAGGGTTGTTGCAAGGGGTGGGGGGTGTTGCAAAAAAAAAGAAAAAAAGAAAAAATAAAAAAATTCCCCCAAAGGGGGGATGCTGCAGGTGCAACAAGGAAAACTTGGAGGCGGCGTTATCCCCCAAGAGAAAGAAGGAGGAGAGAAAGGAGGAGGAGAGGTGTTCACCTGGCAGGAGCCAAGTGCATATTAAGACTTCAGCCGAGTAGGCGTTGTTTTATAGGCTCCTAATCAGCCAGTTGGCTGTAAATGGCTTGAGTTGCCAGATAGCGCCATGTATTCATTTAATTCTAATCGAAGACTGACTTGCCAGATACCATTGTATACACTATTATAGACTCCTAATCAGCCAGTTGGCTTAGAAGGCGTAAATATTGCCAGATACCGCAATACCATTGTATACATTATTATATTTCTTAAAAGAATACCGGTAGTAGGTTTAGAAGGCGTAACATGATATAATTAAGTAAAACAACATTGCATCATTCTGTTTATTATAAATATATAGAAAATAAATATACATTTAAATTGAGGAATATGCATATAACAGTACAGGAAATATATACACACAATTATGGAGATATATATAAAATAAAAATATACATTTCAAATAGAAATAAATATACATTTCAATAGAAATATGCATATAATCGTACAGGGGAAATATCACGCAAAATATATATAAATACAATTCAATAGAAATATGTACATAATCGTACAGGAGAAATATCAAGCAAAATATATATAAATACAATTCACTTTTTTTTCAAAATACTGAACTCGGTCTTAATCGAGTTTACAATTACTTCATTATTGCTCTGCATTACGCAGTATATGCGGCTTAATAATATTTCACCGCTTAAAGTATAGGGAAACCTGTACTCGATATGAAGGGCTTTCATATCGTTCAGTACTATTTTTGTTCCCACTTTACAACCGGTTGGTAAGTCATCTTTAAATACGTCTAGAATACAATCAAAAGCACGCACAAAGAGTTCATCGTTAGCTACATTATTAAACACAAGTTTATAAACACGCTTTTCCAATCGAGGGTTTATTTCTACCGACTCGAGCTTTTCAATCTTGAACTCACTCAACATAGCGGCAATTGAAATAATCTTCTAAATCGTTACGACAACTGCGCGTTATATAAAGAAATAGTTCTTCAGGGTGAACGGTGTAGGTGAGCTCAGCCGTGTACCGATCAATTGCTTTGTACCAAGTTCATGGTATTTCAAGAGTCTAAACTTTTTAAATAAACGTCCAGCTCTAGACCATTCTCACCAGCCCTACACTCGGTAAACCCATCGAGCAGAGCGGTGTAGGCGTATTCAAGTACTGTATCAAAATAAAGCATGTCCGTAAACACGCGGTCTAATATAGGTTTCAGTTTACGGAATCCGACGATTTCAAACATTCTGTCGAGGATGAAACGGTTTCGCGTAGGAACAAGAGCGTTATTATCAGAAGCATTCTTCCACATCAGCCGTATATCAATGCACGGCCGATCGTTATTTATACACAACGTACATACAACGGCGTATGAGGGTGCGTCACTAATCTGCTCTCTTCTTGTACCTACGTTAGCAAGTATTTTATAACGATCTTCACTCCACTTCTCAACTATCACAAAGATTCTATTCATCTCCTCGATACTTAAATAAACCCGTTTGTTTGTCGGTCTACATTCGTTTCCAGTACATAGCTAATGGTATCGGAATTACGCCTGAACACGCGCAACGATTTCGTCACGGACACATCGTACGAGGCGTTGAGAATGCTGCTCAAAGGAAGTTCCATCGTATTCGAGGAGCGCACGTCCACTCGGCTCAAGCTCTGAGATAACTATGAGCCGTGTGAGGCACGCAGGTAGGCAGGAATGGTTCGACGGGCGGCTGACTCGATGATACGTGAATGGGCTTGTTCGTATGACCGCGAGTCGAATTGTTGTACATATTTCGGTACAAGAATATCACTACCAGCCTACGCACCAGACAGTTTGGATAAGAACTAGGAACATTTTATGTTTTACTAAACATCTCCACACTCCGGCGCACTATTTGAGAGGAACATATGTTCATATTTTTCCTTCTGCCCATCAAACGATACTCGTCTCTAAACTCTGTTAAAAATTCACGCAGGGCACTAGCCACAACCTCACTACGAACCTCATCATGATATACGTTAATATAGTGATAAAAATACTTAAGATTGTCCATGATCACGAGATTCACATTTTCAGTCGTAGGGTATGAGTAATCGACATGGTGTAGCATGACGTAATACCGCTTGTCACACCACCCATCAGCAAGACTCATTATCCATACCTGCTGCTTCTTTCTGCACGCGTTGTTTTTTTTACTTCACGGTGTATGTGAGACTTTATAAAGTTTAGCTCTGCAGTATACTTCAGCACATCGTCTGTGCAACGAAAGCCTTCAACGGTCTCACCAGAACATCCGTAGAGTATTTGTACATCTTGGAACTTCGCACAATCCAATGTGTTTTTAAAAGAGGCATAGGAGGGAGGAATAGGAAGTTTTTCGGTATCCACCACATCCTGGCACTTTACTGAATACCATTTCGTAAACGTTGTGCAAGCAATATTAAAGGTAGCCATTTGAATACACGTCTGATCTGAATATACGTCTGATCTCTCGGGCTTACTGCGGTCGACTGACCACGCAGGGACTCCCAGATAGTAGCATGACTCACGGTCTTACAGTGGGCGGAGCTTAGAACTTTCACCTACACACACACACACACACACACACACACACACAAAGGAGAAAGTGAAACGCTATTTGAAACATGATTTATTTAACAAACGAGATATTCAAGTTATATATATTTACAAATACGATTTAATAAACGAGATATTCAAGTTATATATATATATTTACAAATACGTGTAATAAATCAATTTTACAAATACGATTTAATGAACGAGATATTCAAGTTATATATATATATATTTACAAATACGTGTAATAAATCAATAGATACGATTATATACAAGACGTGTGAGTTAACAATAGAAGCATCATTGGTATCCAAAGGGTACGGTATCATAGGTACCAGGTAACTGGTAACGTTTCCTATAGGTGTTACGGCACACCTTCGTACCCCTAAGTTCCTTCACGCCCCCCAGCTTCTGCGCCCGAAAATTGTGGGTGCCTACAATTAGTTGGGGAGGTTGTTCATCATCGTCCAAACATACTAGATCCTTCAACGACTCAAAGTTAACAACCTCCCGATTCGCATGGTTGAGCGTAATACCCTTTGCCTTCACGATATATTTCATTTCCTCCCCCACCCTGACCCGTACCCCATAAGTCTTAGGTCCTGTTGAGGCAAAAGAGTCGGCGTATGCGTTGTCCCCATACTCATCCTTGATCTCATCAGTGAGCTCGCCGAGGAACTCCCCAATAGTGGGCATGTATTCACCCTCCCTCTCTGTGAATATCACGCTATCTGTATCGGCATACAATACTCTCCGCCCAAGAGAAATGCAATAGACCCAAAGTTTTATACGGGCGTAGGCTGTTGTGAAGCTGGCCACAGGTATGTTTAACCCTTGAGGTATCTGTGGCAAATTCAGTGTTGTTGTACTTTATTACGTAAGTATTACCTACATTTACGATCTCCATGACCTCTTTATCGGGGGCATTGGCATAATCCCAGACATCGCTATAACTTTGTGCCAAATGAATGCTCCCTCTGCCGGTATTCTGCGCAAATTTTCCCCATAGACTGTTTAGACACAACTTTGCACTAAAGCGCTTGCCAGATTCTTTACAATTTGGACACGATCAAGTTGTATACCTTCGCGGTCGCGGTAACGTTGAATATAGGCAGACTTTTCATCTTCGGTATCAACTCCTCGCGGATACCCTGATGCCTCAACCTTATCCTTCAAAAAGGTGTTTATATATGGTGTGAAAAGGTTGGGTAGCTTCTGAAACCTCCACACCTCATGTATCTTCAGTATTCTATAACCATGGCGTACGGCTAGGGCCAACTCAGGACTTGTATATACGCCTCTGATCTTACGCTGGTGGGGTATATGGTTACATTCGCCGTTATCCTCTTCCGCGCACTTCACGCACAGGGGAAACATGAGCTTGTCGTCGATAACGACAGGTAAGATCGGCATCCATAAATTGCGTGGGGGGAGTACGTCTACGAAAGAGAGCCCAAAGTAACGATCATTCAAATTTTTTGAAAATTCATTGATGGAGGGTAGGCTAGGTCCCACCAGTTTCTCAGGAGCGCCCACGGGGTACGGATTGCTCTTCATCACGTATGGGTATAAAGAACAGAAATCGTAGTAATGGAGCTTCACGCCCTCCGTAGGTGGAAAGTATAGTCTGAAAGGATTTGTACGTCCTCCAAACAAGCTATCACCACATTTGAGAGGATCCAGCACCATTGAACGCTTGATCGTTTTTATTTCCTCACGGTACACCTCGTCTGTCTCCATCCGTGCATCATATTCATGCTCCCACAAGACTTTGTGAGTGAACTGTGATCCTATAAGTTGATCGCGGGTGCGGGTCGATGCAAGACAGTCGGCAGGAGACCTACCGTGGATATCTCCGGTGATTCCGCACTCAGGACGGGGGCATCCATGCCACCAGCAACCGTTAAAGGAGTACACAGTCTTCACACCAGTGACACGGTTTTCACTTAACCCATCAACCCAAAAAACACGTCCATTAATCTTAATGGGTACTTCACCCGTGTTGCGGGCGTGCTTTATGTATACACCTGTCTGTTGCTGTAGGTGTATGAGCCAGTAAATAGCCTTGTGCCCGTAACTGCGGGGTTGTTTCGGTGAATAATGGCTAAGGTGTCTTTAGGCATGAAGTTATTCTTGAACACCGTAAAACATAATGATGCGATGGTGGTTGCGACTTGCAGTGGATCGCATTTGAAACGGGCTATGTACATCCTTCTAAAGGCTGGAACATACTCTAAGCACGCGCACATCATTCACGCAATAACGCTCACATTCATCAGCTATATTATAAGGGTTACTTTCATTAAAACTGTCGTAGTATCGATCAAAGTCTTCACGTTCATCCATACAGTCAAAATAATGTTTGGGGGGTGGTGGGCCTACGTAGTTTAAAGTCTCGCTGGTGAGGAAAGTGTAAGGGAAGTATCCTTTGGAAACTTCAGCTGCTACTCCCATCACCTTGGGTAGCTTTGCTAATTTACAAGGTGTGAATAATAAAGTATCTTTAAATTGTACATTGCCTCTTATCTGCATCTGTATTAATTTGTTGCCTCTTTTCAATGGATCACCTGTAAATATCTCAGAGGATTCGTGTTCAAGCAACTCCTTATAAAGGAATGCTGCGTGTCAAACTTTGCCCCGTTATGGGCGAGAATATACACAGTCATTTTTTTGAACTTGTCGGCTAACTTGACAATATAGGACACAAATAGTTTCACAGGACTATCGCGACATTCGTTTTAAAAACGTTTGTCCGTTTACCACATTTGGGGCACTCGTCACATTCGATACCCATACACTCATCACAGATGGTCTGGCTCACAAGTAAATGTGGAATTACCTCTTTGGTTTCAGCGTTCGTATATGTTTCTATATCGTAGTATACAGTTATACAAGGGTTATTTTTAGGCTTAGCATCTTTCATATAACATACATGCTTTACTCCATCCGCCTTATATTCCTCCTGGCATGTAGGACAGTGAATTATGTCACACTTGTGCTTAAATTTCCCCAATATTATCCATTGTGTGAAACATACCACATTCACAGATTCTCATTTTCCTGCACGTGCCAATTGATTTATGGAAATCAAAACAGATATTATTGAAAAATGTGCGCGTCTACACACATCACAGTCTCTCTTCTCAGCTTCAACTACACGGCTTTCACATTTGGTGCTTTTACACTGCTCACATACCATGTGACATTCTTTACAATGTCTCACTATATCATCCGCAAACTCGAGGCACCCCTTACACAAATCATGATGTCTCCCATATTTTCGACTTTTGTCATAACTAGCGTAAAGCCCCTTATATTACGGATGGGGAGATACGTGTCCCTGACAATCCTAAAATAAGTAGGGGTCTTGTACGATCTCTCACACAGCTTTTAAAAACATACACAGTCCTACGACGATCATCCAACCCAAACACAACTATGCGGACATTCATTTCCTGTTCTACCCTTCTCAGCTCTTCAGGACCCATATTACAGTCAAATTCAAGTTCACAGTCTACAGCTAGTTTACGGGCACGCTCCACGACTGTAGGCAACCAAATTTTTTGAGTTCGTGTATTTTGTACAGTAAACATACGTGCTAAGAGTACTGCTATAAAGCCGCAACCACGATCGACGTTTATATGCTTTCGGTAAATAGTCGGAGAATTGAGTTAAGAGTATACGGTATGGCACTATGACCCGCAACACGGTATACACATGTCAATATTTACCGTGAAGTTGTCCATATTGAAGGCTATACTACTTTGGGCGGCTTGCATTATACGTCCTAATATATATTCTACATCTTCAGCCGCCAAACGTCTAAATGGCACTATCACCCAATAATCGTCTACATCACCGTCATCTGACCCGAATCCAAAGGACAGACTCGTCCTGACTTCACGCTCGTCACGATTCTGAAGAGCAAACTCTATAATACGCTCTACAACCCGGCGTAGTCCGCGCTCAATATCCATTGCTATACATGACTCTAGGGTCGACCCTGACTCTATACCGATTTCTAGTCAAGGCTGGGGTGGGGGCTGCGGAGCACCAATTCGAGCGTTATATCTTCCTCAACAGAACGGGGGGCGGCGGATGAATTAGGGGGTATATTAGCGGAAGGTGCTGCTGATGGGGGGCCTGTTGCGTAGGAGGTTGATGGTTGGGGCTCTATTATTGTAGACTTAACAGAACGGGGGGCGGCGGATGAATAAGGGGATATATTAGCGGGAGGTGCTGCTGGGGGGGTTGTTGCGTGAGGTTGAGGGTTGGGGATCTATTACTGGTGCAACAGGCGCGTATTTCGGTCGCTTTATACCTGACGTGGGTATCTCATACCTCCGCTTTGGACGTGTTACCGGTATCGCTGGTGAGGGTTCGTTGGCAGGGGAGGAGATCACAACTACACTGTCGTCGAGGTCATCCGTAATGATGGGCTGCTCTACCTCATTGTCATTCAGGGTTCCATGGGAGAAGAAATATAAGGAACAGCACTCAAAATTTGTAATATTTTGTAAATGACCCACTTAGGAGTGTGACGTGTTAGAAATGGACTCTGTAGAAAAATTCAGATTCACGAGCCCATCCACATGTATTATATCTGGACCTACAGGATGTGATAAAACTGTGTTTATGCTTAAAATCATTAAAGAAAAGGGGGAGATGTTCTCGAAATTTGTGCGTAAAGTTATATGGTGCTATTCGACGTATCAATCAGTGTTCAACGAGTACCAAGATGATATTTTTTCCACAAAGGCGTATATAACGTTAATTCGTTAAAGGGAAATGAACATACAATCATTGTAATTGACGATCTCATGTTGGAGATGGATAAAACGTTTGCCGAGACATTTACAGTATTCTCCCACCATCTTAACATAAGCGTGTTCTTCATCAATCAGAATCTATTTTTCAAAAATAGATACATGCGCGATGTGTCGTTAAATACGCAATATCTAGTCTTATTCGCGCAACGTGAGATGTATCACAAATTGGGGTATTAGCCAATCAAATGTTCCCGAATCAGCGTAAGGAGTTTTTGGAAGTTTATAAAGAAGCTACAAGCACGCGACGGATATTTGCTTTGCACCTTCATCCGCGAAACACGTTTAGAGTGCTTCTGCGAACGAATATATTTCCAAACGAGCCTGAAACGGTGTATATTCCAGAATGACAAAGAGACTAAAGAAATACCGTGAATTAATAAAAATCTATCATCGACTGCCCCGGGCATTGCAGCAGATGTTTATTAAAAATATCGATGCCGACTTTTTAAAATGCATCTGTGAAATCTGTCTTAACGTTATAAATTGCAATGTATCAATGAAAACCCATCAGAAGGCTCGCCTACGCCGCTACAAGAACATAATACGTGCACTCGCTCGTAAAAGCCAAACTGTAGCGAAGAAAAAACGAATTATTGTACAAACAGGATGGTCATTTCTCCCCATCTTATTTTCAGTTTTGGGTCCTTTACTGACTAGATTAATATAATGAAGAAAGTGGTAGTGATTCCCCACGAGGTGTACGCTTCACTGCAAAGGAATCCAGACACGTATCTAGATCCCCGTAAAAGCAGACTTAAAAGAATGGAAAGCGAATTGTTAGCCCTATTAAACAGTGAAAAAAACCTGATGAGAAAAGAATCTTATACCAAGAAGCTCTGCAGAAATTTCTTCACGAGTACGAAAATTATAAGAGCCCTACAGAGATTCCTGTGGTTATTAGGCACAGCACGGGGGACGATGGCGACATAGGATCTGTGCCCGACGACACAGCTGACCAACCAAAAAGATTAGCCACACAACATATCGAACATGTATTAAAAAATACCCTCCCACTTACATTGAGGAGTAAAGGCTTAAGTCTTTATAATCTATTGAATGAGGATCCCGCCATACAATGGACCGATACAGGGGAGATCATTGTGGAAGGATCAAAGGTACAGGGATCGAATATCGTAGACATTGTCCATGATCTGGTGAGAAAGTGGGATAGGCCATCACCATCAGGATGGAAGCATATTAAAGCAAGACTACAACAAATAAATGTCCCTAAAACGTTGATAGGAAATCTGAACAGGTTAAAAGACTTGGAACATGCAACGCCTGTGACACAATTGAAGGCGCCGTCACCCCCGGCGGTAACACCTTTGAAGAGGAGCAAGAAGAGGTTAAACCAACCCTACCCACGTGCCTCTAAAATACGCAAATGGCTAACGTATTAACTAAACGCTATTATGACATTTCTACCCCATCCTCTTACGGCGGCGTAGATAGACTGTACAGAAGTGTTTACGGAGTAGGAAAAAAAGATGTTGAAAGATTTTTGAGGGAGCAGGACGCTTATACGCTTCATAAGCCTGTGAGAAAAAGGTTTAAAACAGCCAAGACAACGGCTTCCTCGATTGATTCTATTTGGCAAGCAGATTTAACAGACATGCAAAGATATTCTGTGTATAACGATGGTTACCGCTACATTCTATTCATAATAGACGTATTCTCTAGATATCTGTGGCTAGTTCCTCTGAAAAATAAATCACCTGAAACAGTTGCTAAAGCCACCAAAACGCTAATGTTAAAAGAAAACAGGGTTCCTGGCTATTTTTGTACGGATATGGGGAAGGAATTTATAGGCCGTGCTTTTCAGAACATGTTGACAGAGTTTAATATCAGCTATTACACAACCAATTCTATACATAAGGCTTCTTTAGCTGAAAGAGTTCAGCGCACCATAAAGGAACGCATGCACCGTTATTTTACACATAAAAACACTACAGATTTCTAGACATTCTGGAATCATTGGCATCATCCTACAACCGCTCACACCATCGCACGATTGGGACATCACCTAACGAAGTTTTAGAAAGAGGTACGCTCCCGAGAAGAGATGGATCACCACCACCACCACACTCTGCGCGCTTCAAAATCAATGATTATGTAAGGCTGTCGCGTTCAGGGAATAAATTCGCAAAGGGTTTTGAGCAAGGATGGACACGCGAGATCTTTAAAGTTAGGGCTGTGAGACCTAAAGGTGAGATAATGATGTATTACATTGAAGATTTGAATGGGGAAGAAATCTCAGGAGGCTTTTACCGCGAGGAATTGCAGAAAGTTGCGTTTAATTTAGAAAAAAATGTGTTTAAAATTGAGAAAATTTTAGGAAGCAAAGGTTCAGGAAGGAGAAAAATGTACCTGGTGAAATGGCTAGGGTACCCAGAAAGCTTCAACACCTATATAAAAGCTGATGCAATAATGAAGCTTAAATAGTATGCAACATGGCTCCTAACCATTTCTATGTCACACTCCCGTCCTCCTCGTCCCTGTCTGTACACCCTAACAACACACTAGCCAACTTTGTAACAGAACTCCATGGGCACATTGAATTGGGTCGTGATTCGTATGAGGTGGGGATATGCGAAATTCAGCTGGACACCGTCTTTTTAAATATTGAACATAAAGAAACCGTTTTTACGATTCTTAGAGACATTGACGAGTGTGAATAAGCTGGGGTAGCTATGGATGAAACTATGCGTATCGCTCGGACTAAGATTGCACGGTATTACAGTACAGAAGTAAGACTAGGACCGGGTCAATATGGTTCGGCCGAGGATGTTGTGAGAGGCTTAAACGTAAGTTTAAGAAACTCAAACCTTACGAATGATTTAGTATACGAAGTCGTAAACAACCCTGCACATACACTAATCCTAAAATCAAAGAATAACAGACGTATTAAAGACCATAGAAAGTTCCAAATTCTAGCCAATGGCCGATATAGCGCAGCCTTCCAAAGAGACACATTTCACGAGACACAGCATGACTTGTCCAGATTAATGTATCAATTGAAGATGGAAAATTGGCTGAAAGGTCCCCAGACATGTGCTATATTTACAGTAATATAGTGGAGCACCAGTTTGTTGGGGATACCCAGGCACGCCTGCTGCGCATTGCTCACATCCCCAACCATAGAGGAAGGAGTTTGAGTATTACATATGACAGACCCCATTATGTGAATGTCGCAACTAATTAATAACCAATATCACAATATATATAAGAACGATTGAGGGTGAAAACTTCCCATTCGGTAACGGGTGCTTAACAGTGAAGCTACACTTTCGACGCACTGAGTTATAATGGATAGAAAGCCTTTCACCGTCTATCGAGGGGTGAGATACCAGCGCGGTAGTGGACTTGGATCCATTTTTTCATCCATACTACGTACGGCTGTTCCTTTGCTGAAGAGGGGGGCCAGATACCTTGGAAGGAAAGCGCTACAATCAGGCCTTAACACTGCAGAAGACATATTGGCCGGGGCTAAACCTAAAGAAGCTCTAAAAAAAACATTTAAAGCGTACACGGGACGAAATCATCAAAGATGCAAAGAGAAAAATGCGTGGTGGCGGGAAGAAGAAGAGGGCTCCCCGGAAGAAGAAGGGGTCACGTGGTATTAAACGTAAAAGGCTATCAAAAAAGAAGTGCTGTAAGCGAATGAAACCTATGGTTGACCACTTTTTTGACTGATATAAGCTAAGGACATTGATCTCATGAATCATAGTTTCTTTACCACTTGTCGAGAGAGGAGTCACTATTTCGCAATGGCACGCTTCATCCACCCATGTAGTTCACAATGCTGTAAATCGGAGCTGTCCCTTTTTGAGCTCCCGCCAACCCAAGTTTCTATTGAGCACAGTGACTTTATTACAATTAACCCTTTAAACACAATTAGTTCCCCGAGTGCACCTATAGAATTCGTGATACCCGGAAGAAGAAGAGGGCTCCCCGGAAGAAGAAGGGGTCACGTGGTATTAAACGTAAAAGGCTATCAAAAAAGAAGTGCTGTAAGCGAATGAAACCTATGGTTGACCACTTTTTTGACTGATATAAGCTAAGGACATTGATCTCATGAATCATAGTTTCTTTACAACTTGTCGAGAGAGGAATCACTATTTCGCCATGGCACGCTTCATCCACCCATGTAGTGCACAATGCTGTAAATCGGAGCTGTCCCTTTTTGAGCTCCCGCCAACCCAAGTTTCTATTGAGCACAGTGACTTTATTACAATTAACCCTTTAAACACAATTAGTTCCCCGAGTGCACCTATAGAATTCGTGATACCCAGCTCAGGTCCTTACTTTTTTGATCCAAGCTGTGTGCACATGTACGCTAAGCTACGTATAGCCCATTCTGATGGAACGGTCTGCGATGACAAAATATGCTGTATACCCTGAAACAAACTTTCTGCACGCCATATTCAACCAGTGTGACGTATATTTAAATCAGACCAACATATCGGCAGGCACGGGGTACTATCATCTACGAGCCTATTTGGAAAATGTCCTCAACTTTTCCAAAGAAGCGAAGGCTACCTTTTTAAGTGCGGAGGGATATTATCAAACTAAAGATGAAAATAGTATAAAGGACAAATTTAAAAATTCTAAAAGAAAATATACGAGTGTTTTGGACGGTTGCACACAGATTTCACTTTCCAGGAGAAGTTGCTTGTGAACGGGGTGGATATGAAAATAAAGCTCACCCGCACGAGTCCTGAGATCTGCTTAAATCTGGATGCGAATCAAGAAGAGGGTGCAAAGCCCGTTGTGGTTCACATTATGGACACATACCTCCGCGTACGGCGAGTGAAATTAAGTTCACCAAAACAACTAGAAATTGAGAAAAATTTACTAAACGCTACAGTGAAATATCCTATTAACAGGGTGCAGATCAAACTATATACGGTTTCCTGCAGGGTTGGCATCGAGCAGATAGAAAACATTGCCCTGGGAAATCTTCCTAAAAGGATATTAATCGGCATGCAGGACCACGCTTCGGTGAATGGAAATATAAAAAGAGTGCCTTTAAATTCGAGAATTTCGGACTTAAAAATATAACTCTATACGTTAATGGCACTGCTTTGGGTGGTACAATGGGTACGGACTATTCATCAGACGCTGTGTTACCTCTTTGTGCCAGAGCCTATAGTATCTGACCCATATTGCAGGTGATTGTGATGAGCTTGGTAATGGGGTAACGCAGGAAGAATTCATTGATCAGATTTAACCTTTAACCCGTTTTGACATTCACCTGACTTATCTGCTAGCGTAAATACCCATTTAACCCACAGCAGAGCGGAAACATCTCAGTGCGGCTGGAATTCGCCAAGCCTATAGACGCTCCTATTAGTGTACTAGTATATCTCGAATCGCAAGCCCTAATAGAAGTAGATAGATTTAGGAGCGTTATCACTGACTTTTAAAATGGATGCTAATACACTTCAGAAAGTAATGGAGCGAGTCACACGTTCCAAATTTATCGGCGTGTTTGCGAAGAATGAAACATTGAGTTTTTGCCAAGTACGCGAGAATGCGGTAGTCTTATTGTGAACACAGACATCATCGGTAATGAAGGGATTCACTGGATTCGCTGTCTATTTTAAAAATAGACAGCGCCTGTACTATTTTGATTCACTCGTACTCAACCCTGGAGTGACCCTATTATTGTAAAATTTCTCGCTCAGTTACATATTCCCGAAGTTGTGTGGACCCCATTTCGCATGCAAGGATATTTTACTAATGTTTGCGGAATGTACTGCGTCTCATTTCTCATGCATATGTCAAATGATAAAGAATTTATAAATTTTTTAAATTTATTGACCCGTGTCACACTCGCCGAAACGATGAAATGGTATGCAGACAGATAAAAAACCGTTTTCCAATTGTACGTACTCGTTGTATATTATAATGTTTTTGTTCGTATATTTGTAGCGATATATTCTGTAGTTGTTTATTGTACTGATTTCTTTCATTTAATAAATTTATGAAATATATTGTGTCTTCTTATCCCAAAAAGATCGAAAAAACACTTACATTATTTCGGTGTGACATGTTGACTGATCATATATCTTCCCTATTCCGAGATTCTTCAAAAGATTGTATAACACGTGTCAAATCCTCATCGGACCTTAAAGGAATAATGTTCATTCTTTTAAAACATATACAGAGTATACAGACAGATCCCCATTATGTGAAGATATCTTTGGTTCGAGGAATAACATTGAATGCCATAAAAATTTCGATTTTAGCATAATGGGGATAACCAAATAACATTGATTGACATAAAAAAATTTGGCGAGTATCTATTTGACGAGATACTACAACCTCCATATATATATATAAAAACGAATTATAGACACTTACATTTCTATGGTAGTCCCTGCGTCGGGTTGTAAGGAGCGTCACTGCAAATATCTTCAACGGTTTGCGTTGAAAATAATTCGCCACGGTCAATCGCATTGAAAAGACTAATTGCGGTTAATGCTGCAGTATCACGTTCTTCATACAATTCCGGGGAGACGTACAGGTCCATGGTGGAGGATGTGTGACATTGTTGACTGTTCAGTATATCCCCCGTATTCCGAGATTCTTCAAAAGATTGTATAACACGTGTCAAATCCTCATCGGACCTTAAAGGAATAATGTTCATTCTTTTAAAACATATACAGAGTATACAGACAGATACCCATTATGTGAAGATATCTTTGGTTCGAGGAATAACATTGAATGCCATAAAAATTTCGATTTTAGCATAATGGGGTAACAAAATAACATTGATTGACATAAAAAAATTTTGGCGAGTATCTATTTGACGAGATACTACACCCCATCCATATATATATATATATAAATTCTAATTATAGACACTTACATTTCTATGGTAGTCCCTTGCGTCGGATTGTAAGGAGCGTCACTGCAAATATCTTCTACGGTTTGCGTTGTAAATAAATTCATCACGGTCAACCGCGTTAAAAAGCTAATTGCGGTTAATGCTGCAGTATCACTCTCTTCATACAAGTCTGGGGAGACGTACAGGTCCATGGTGGAGGGAATGATTTCACTGACGCGAAAATAGCTACTGTTACTCCCAACTGAAAAATATCCCCTTTTATATGCACAATCGCCAAGCTCCGCCCAAAAGACCAGATGTTCGTAGTGATTGGCTGCCGATGTAGCTGGGTGGAGCTATGACGTGTACCAATCCGCTATAACGGGACCGGATGAGTAACATATATAAAATCGTGTTTCTTGAATTATAGGCACTTACATTTCTATGGTAGTCCCTTATATTATATTTTTACTTACAAGTATTGTTTTCTTGTGTTAACATAATTGTTAACTTATTTTATAATAAAGATTCGATTTGGATTTCCTTTCTCACTAGAAACAAACTCTGCCAGAAGACTCACCCTGACTGATATAACATAATATGGGTATGGTTTTCGATTTGGATTTCCTTTCTCACTAGAAACAAACTCTGCCATTTTAAGGGTGATATACTACTGCAGCACTATAAATGTTATAGTTTAAATGAAGAGGCTAACCTTCTTATTTACATCTTCGTATTTGCGTCTTGGCAACTAAGATTTTATTTAGTTGGTTGTTCATTCGAACAATTATAACGTCGAATAATTGCTGCTTCGAACAACTGTTTTTCGAACTATGGTTTTCGAACAATTGTGCTCGAACAATGCTCGAACAATTGTTTCGAACACAATGGCAAAAGATACAAGCATATCCCGTTATTTGAACAAAACTCTCTCTCTCTCTCTCTCTCTCTCTCTCTCTCTCTCTCTCTATATATATATATATATATATATATATATATATATATAATAATTGTGGGCATATCTAAGAAATGTAACATAATATGGGTATGGTTTTCGATTTGGATTCCTTTCTCACTAGAAACAAACTCTGCCATTTTAAGGGTGATATACTACTGCAGCACTATAAATGTTATAGCTTAAATGAAGAGGCTAACCTTCTTATTTACATCTTCGTATTTGCGTCTTGGCAACTAAGATTTTATTTAGTTGGTTGTTCATTCGAACAATTATAACGTCGAATAATTGCTGCTTCGAACAACTGTTTTTCGAACTATGGTTTTCGAACAATTGTGCTCGAACAATTGTGTTCGAACACAATGGCAAAAGATACAAGCATATCCCGTTATTTGAACAAAACTCTCTCTCTCTATATCTATATATATATATATATATATATATATATATATAATTGTGGGCATATCTAAGAAATGGAGTCGAGAGAGGTTTTGTTCAAGCTGTCTAGGAGAAAGGTCATTATGGTCAATCGAGTTGGGCAGATTCTCGGAATTCCTTTCCTCTAGCGGATTGTATTTTGGATAATTTCAACTTTTAATTGAATTGTTTCGTAAATTTTCATATTGTTTCAATTTTTTTCGCATGGAATGAGCTCGTGTGTTTCATAAATTTTCATCTCGATACAACTTAGATATTATTATATATATATATATATATATATATATATAATATATATACGGGTTTGGGGAATGACGATCGTCTGTTTTGAATTGTTTCATAAATTTTCATTTCCGTTCGTTTTTCCCCACTGATATTCGAATGTTTATAATGAAAATTGAGTGTGTAAAATTATTTATTTGATAAACAGAATTTAATTGGATTCACCCCAACGTCAGACCATTACTTCGGTCTTATATAATTATTTTAGGAGAATTTAATAAACATAATATTAAAGTACATTTCTTTCTCATTAAAATGTTCAGGGTCACGCGGCCTGTTTTGCTTTTTTTTTTTTTTGTTTCACTACAGATTTGTTTGTGGGTACTTCTTTTATTTATTTCTTGTAGTACTTGTGTTACCTTATTTCTATACAATAATGTCTTGAAGTGCTATTTTTGTACGGATATGGGGAAGGAAATTATAAGCCGTGCTTTTCAGAACATTCGAAAAGTTTAACTAAGTTTAATGAAGTTCAAGTTAATGTTATATTTGATTCTAATCGTTAAACACTATATACATCTATTGTAAAACCCTATATACATCTATACATCTATAGTGAAACACTATATATATATATATAGCTATTTTTGTACGGATATGGGGAAGGAATTTATACGCCGTGCTTTTCAGAACATGTTGAGAGTTTAATATCAGCTATTACACAACCAATTCTATACATAAGGCTTCTTTAGCTGAAAGAGTTCAGATATATATATATATATATATATATATATATATATATATATATATCATATATGTATATAAGCTGTTTAAAAGACTGTATATATATAATTATAGTAAACTTATGTGATAAAAACTAGTTAACCATAAAATTAATTATTTTCTATTATGAAGTTTTCTATGTTGAATTATGTGTGGTAAACTATGTTATTTGTTTCGAAAAGTTTAACTTCAAGTTCAATGAAGTTCAAGTTAATGTTAAATTTGCTTCTAAACGTTAAACTAAAATTAAATGTTATAATATGAAAAATAAATAATATATATATATATATATATATTTACATATACCTAGCATAGATGTTTAAAAGAATGTGTATATATATATATATATATATATATATATATATATATATATATATAAGCATAATAAATATATCTAGCAAGAGCAATCCGATCATTGCAAAAAAAAAACTGGAAAGGTATGCAATTAATAAAGATTGAGTGTGTAAAATTATTTATTTAATAAACAGAATTTAATTGGAATAACTACCGTCATATATGTGTTACACAATGGATGATTAATATATGGATTTCTGGGACACATGGCGCTATCTGGAATACATTGCGCTATCTGGCAACTCAGCCAGAATAGAGGCTTATAAAAGACCGAGAAGTTGATGAAAGAATCATTCAAGCTCGGCTCCCAGCCGAGCAAGGACCTCTGGTCCTTCTCTTTCAGGCCCTTTGGTAAAACCCCTTAGAGGCCTCTTAGGTTAGGAAAACGAAAATAACTTGGGGAGAACTCCTCTCTCTCCTTCAGGTGTCTCTCTCTCTCCTACAGGTATCTCTCTCTCTCTCCTACAGGTGTCTCTCTCTCTCTCTCTCTCTCCTTCAGGCGTCTCTCTCTCCTTCAGGTGTCTCTCTCTCCTTCAGGTGTACCCCTCCCCCCTTGGCTCAGTCAACTGGCTGATTCAGCCAACTGGCTGATTATGGCTGATTAGGAGCCTATAAAACAACGCCTACTCGGCTGAAGTCTTAATATGCACTTGGCTCCTGCCAGGTGAACACCTCTCCTCCTTTCTCTCTGGCCCTTTGGGGGGAATAGCTTGGGGGAGGCCCCCAAGTTGCATGCCCCTTGCAACCTAGGTTGGCAACAAAGGCCAGTACTCTTTTTTTCTTTCTTTTTTCTTTTTTTCTTTTTTCTTTTTTGCAACCCCCACCCCCTCCCCCCTTTGCAACAACCCCACCCATTTGCAATATTACGTCATCACTTGCAACATTCTTGCACTCTCCCCTTTTGCGGCTATACTACTGAGCTCGGTACATTAAAAGGGAGATAAGACAGCTCAGTAGAGATTCTTGGCAAAGTGATTCAGAACTTCAGTGTCTGTGTCGCCTGTGTCCAGTAGCGTAGGCAGGGGAAGGGCACAGGGGGCACGTGCTCCCCTTTAAGATCTACGTCACTTAATGTGTTTTGATAATTATTAACATATTAAATATTGTTGTACGGTGGCATAGATAATTAACATCAATAAATATTTTTTCCATTTTACATTGACTATCGGTTACTTCACATTCACTATTTCAGCCACACATACCTACACAGAATCACAATCAACATTCAGCAGTTGTCATGGAAACAATGGGGCATGCACTGAATATTACTGAATTTTGAAATAACTTATCATATTATTACTAACTTGCGTGTGCGAATATGTTTCAGGTTTGTCACAGTGTGTGTACAATGGACCCTTTTCGACTGACGTCACATTCCTATCTTGACAAACAAAAGGTTGGCAAAATATTGCTGAGGCTTGAGGTATTAGTGTTGTTACCGGTAATGACAGGTAGAAGGTATGAGTGATTTTATCGTGTTAGTGGTACTGTTGTTGTTGGTGGTGCAAGTATATATATATAACTTGATTGAAGGGTTTGTTTTTGAGGAACGCATCTTAGTGAAGAATAAGAGGACGAGAAGGTGGCACATGTTCATTAATCAGACGTTTCAGAAAATTCAATTTCTATCATCAGTGCAAAAAAAATAAAAAATTACATTTTTAATTTTTTTAGCACTGATGATGGAAACTGAATTTTCCGAAACGTCTGATTAATAAACATGTACCACCTTCTCGTCCTCATATTCCTCACTATATATATATATATATATATATATATATATATATATAAGGTGTGTGTATATATATATATATATATATATATATATATATATATATAAAATACAAACCCACAAGTAAAAAGAAAAATTATTCGAAAGTCTTTCGTGTATTAAGAAGTACACCTCGTCAGGGAACCTGAATACACTTCTCAATACACGAAAGGCCTTGGAATCATTTTTTTTTCCTTGTGGGTTTGCATCATTCATTCATTTCATGTGTTTAATTGTGAAATTCATCCATATATATATATATATATATATATATATATGAGTGGTGGACCGGATGTCAGTTTTTCAAACTCTGCGGATGCGGATGCGGATTTTTAATTTCAATATCCGCGGATGCGGATATTTAGTTAATCTATCAATATAATATAGAATTATGAATGTATGACATAATTTTTCAAATTTCGTGATATCACTATATGCTAGGCAATGCATAAGAATTAAAATTAATATTAATGTTTTCATTATGATAAAAATAATAACTTTCTCAAGAGTTTCAGCCACAGAAAATTCAATGAAACAAGTTTCATTCAATTTTCTGTTACCAGGTACTTATATTTTGAGGTTTATATATTTGTTTGTTCATTAATAATTAATTAATACTTTACATGAAATGTGCATGACTGGGCCTTATAAGCTATGATACTTTACAAGCTAATTTAATTGTAAATTGCATAATTTATTAGAGATAATATCCGCATAACATCCGCAGTATGAAGTGCGGATGTTAAAAATTACGCGGATATCCGGTCCACCACTACATTATATATATATATATATATATATATATATATATATATATATAATGTTTATGAATTTATAATAAACTTACGCGGCTGCATGTCATCCTTAGCCTGGGTGCTGCGATCAACCACGTCATTTCCGCCCTCTTCTTCATGGGAATGAACTGGTTTATGTTGGAAACAAAACACTGAGACCCTTTCTCTTTTATTCGAACCAAGAATGAACAGAATCAACTCCAAAATAAAAATTTTATATCCAAATCAATTTTAACACATTTTAGCACACCCTAAGGGCCTAAAGAGAGAGAGAGAGAGAGAGAGAGAGAGAGAGCAGTGTGGGCAATAGTTTTTAAAAAAGTTAAAAAAGAATGTAGTTCCATCGAAAAGAAGAAAGCTTAGTTGAAAATACTTAAAATTGCACATGGCCATCCAAAAAATACTTTCACAAATCTCTTTTAACATAATTGGATTTGACCCAGCTCAACCTAACCTAATTAATCTAATCAACAAACCTGACTCACGTGTCCTATATAACAAGAGACTGTGTCCCCTCTGAGCCCTCTGAAACTAACAAATTGTCCATAATTTTGCTGTCGACAATTTTTCACGTTTACAGAAAAGTAAATCCGCCATTTCGATGCTTGTAAAAATCGAGTTTGAAGGTAAGTATCACATCCATTCTAAATTCTTCGCATTCCGACGAACATCTTCGCTACTTTCTTTTTCTTCCCTACATATTTTCGTCCTCATCCCCATCATAAATGAACTTCAGCCGAGAATTGCCTTTAAGCCTAACCTCATTTGTCGAGAATCTTTACAATTTTTCATGTATTTTCATTCAACATTTCCGCACTATAATTTATATAACTAACTACCACTACTAACTACACATAAAAAAAACCATTATATCGAAGTCTTCCCTCCTATTGTTTAACCCAAATACAAAATAAAACCTCGCAACTTAAATCTGGGGTCCATAACCGCTTGAATTAGAAGACCACGCGTGGGAAACGGGCAAATAAAACACCCCTTCCGAGAAAATATTACCTCACTTTTTCTTTCTCGTTTTTTTCTTTTTCTTCTTTTTGAGAACGGGGACCGTGAGCATAAAAAAGCTCAAATCGTAACTAAAATTGAATCGGGAGGGATGATAATATTAGCCTAATAAATTTTACGACATTACTTAGATTTACGTGTAAATTGTAAATGCATTTACTGCGTTATGCTCAATAACATTTACATAAACGGGACTGCTTAGGTTATGGGTTTGTATTTGCGCAGTCTTGTTCAAATTTTAATAGATTTTGCTCTTTAATTTTTACTTATAAGATATTAAAAGTTAAAACCCAAATGTTTCGACCCTCAAGTCTCAACAATGGAAATGTCATCAGTTGATTACACTGGGTTGAGCAAATACTCTACATTTTATTTCCATACCCACACACACACACACACACACACATATATATGATGACCGTTTAAATTCATACAACGACGACATATAAACTAACGAATAACGTCTTACATCTCATAATTACATCTCGTAACTGTATAAAAAAAAGCTTAAATTGTTGATATATCTGATAAAATGAGTGTTATTTCAACATTCTGGGTAAACATTTAACGAAAAGCTTACAATTAAAACATTTTCCATGGGCAGAAATTTTCTCTTTAATGATACGAAAAAATGTTAACGCAAAGTTTAAACAGAAAATAGTTAATGAGAATGTTAAACATGAAAAACAAAAGAATAACGTATTTTTAAATTTTTTTTTTAAACTTGGAAATATTATTTAATCCTCGAAAATGGAAAAATGGATGAAGATTTTATATATATTTTTTTTAATTGGGGTTGTTTAACCTCCTTCGCAACATCTAAGGTCATATGACGGAGGGGACCTACAGCTTTACGTGGGATCCGAACCACGGGTCGCTACATAATCTGGGCGCAGAGGACGGTCTCCCATCCAACTACTACCCAGACCCAATGTCGCTTAACTTCGATGATCTCCGGGAAGATATATATATATATATATATTGGTCCTATTCAAAGGAGTGACATAACAAAGGAGTGACAAATCGGAGATAAAATTCAAAGGAGTGACACGAAAATACCAACAAAGAAGAAGAAAGAACAAATCCAGAGGGAAGAGAGGCTTGCAACTGTTAGGTTAGGTTAGGTTGGGCTAGGTTAAGTTAGGTTAGGTTTCTAGTTTTTGAAATAAAATCTTAATTTTAACAATTCTGTCACTCCTTCGTTACGGTATTTATGTCACTCCTTTGTTATGTCACTCCTTTGAAATGTCACTCCTTCGATACAGACCCTATATATATATATATATATATTTCTTTATTTTTTATTTTTTTGGTAATATGACATAGAAAACGGGATTTAGCGGTGCGATAAAGGTACCTGTAATACATAATAACTGTATAACTGTATAGCGATGATCATAATAACCGTAATAAAAATAAGTATAATGAAGATACAAAGCTCAAATAGAGAGGATTACGAAGAAGCGAAAACGGTCATTTGAACCTCAAAAACACACAAAGACCAATCTTATAAACAAACTAAACCTCCATGCAAGGCCGGGATTACAGTGTGCGCGAGTGTGTACGTACGTGCGTGTGTGTGTGTGTGTGTGCGTGTGCGTGCGTGCGCGCACAAAAGAGAGGTATGGCCATCTTAATTCACGTACGTCGTGAGACGTATAACCTAAGATGATCTCTTTCTTGCTTTCAGTCCATATTAAATAAAAAAAATTCAAAAGTTAAGCTTTTTTGGAGGAGGAGTTGCTTTCCCATTTCTCTGAATTCTTCCTCAATTTATTAATGGAACTTTCGAGAAATTGAGACTTCCATTATCAAACTTTAACTATTATTATTTTCTTTTTTCTTCTCTTTAAAAGAGATTCAGGTTTTTTTCTCGATCTTGTAATAAATAAAGTCCGATTTTCGATGTAAGAAGAATGAATGCTTTTGGTTTTGGGAAAATCTTTTCATTGGTTTATATCATATATTTCAACCATTATTTGAAGTGAATGCATAATTTTATATGTGTACACACACACACACACACACACACACGCACACGTTTACTTAATTTGGATTTTGAACTCTCATTCTATAATAAATTCTGAATTTATGTGTGTGTGTATATATATATATATATATATATATATATATATATGCGCCTCGGTAGTGTAGTGGTTAGCGTCGCTGACTACGAATTCATCGGCCCCGGGTTCGAGACCCGACGGCAGCCGGCGAGCAGCAAAACCCAGCTGTTCATCCTTCCACACAATAAAGAAAGTGGTTGGTAGATAAATGGGTACCCTAGGTGGCCTAGTGGTTAAGACGCTGGGCTGCTGATGGGGCGTGGTTCGGATTCCACGTTGAACTGTAGGTCTAAGGTAGAGTGAAAAGCTTGACCTTCGTCAGAATGAACAATTCGGGCGGAAGCTAACCAAAGGTTTTGTTTACTTAAACCAAAGGTTTTATATAATATATATAATATATATATATATATATATAATATATATATATATTAAAGCTAAAACACTGTATCTAAATTCCTAAAAGAAGAATTCACGGGTGTATTGATATTCAGCCCTGCGAGTATTAACACAATGTAGATTTTCTGCATGCATTGAATTTTGCCAGGCGCGTATGGTGATCATCGTTAAATTTTATGTAGGAAAGTATACTATAAGGATACGTGTCCAAACCTATTCGAGGCTTATGAAATGCACGCATAGAAAATGGATTAAATTAACTTAACCTCAAAAATCGTTAATATTAATCCCATCTTACTCGTTACAGCCTCTTTCTCCTCCTTTATTATTCTTGTTTACAAAAAAAAAAAGCAAAGTCCAAATTTTTAACAAGTTTTTTCTTAATCTGAGTTCGGGTTCAATACTTTCTTTTATACATCATTAAACGCTGTTCTTACATTCAAGATCAACATTCACACTTTTTCAAAGGTTCAAATTCTGGATGGAGGTTAATACGTGATGCGTGTTGAAGGATGAACTCCTCCCCACTTTCTCTCTCTCTCTCTCTCTCTCTCTCTCTCTCTCTCTCTCTCTCTCTTTCTCTTAATATGTACATGGGATGAATTTCACAATTAAACACGTGAAATGAATAAATGATGGAAACCCACGAGGAAAAATAAAAAATTATTTCAAGGTCTTTCGCGTATTCAGCAGTACGCCTCGTCAGGGATGAAGGGAGAAGGCGAGATGACGAAAATATATACATATGTACAACGGAACAGAGAAATAAAAGAGATTAGCACATGATTAACAAGCGTTGATTAAAGGCAAAAGACATTTTAACAAGATATTGTCAATTTTATACTAGTACATTCCCACAAAGTTATTGAAATTATTTTTAAAATGGATAAATGCACATTTTAGAATATTTCTTTCATTTATATTTATGTTTTTAACGAGCGCTTTAGAACTATCCCACTTGATACTATGATTACATCTGTACATGTTATAATGTTATAATGTTATAATGTTTCAGACCAACAAAGACCCTAGGATCCACTCATGGCTGGTCTACCTAACTGTGTTCGTAATTGTGTATGTCCTCCGTGGTGGCGGAGGGGACCTACAATTTTACGTGGGTTCCGAACCACAAGAACATAAGAAATTTATGTAACAACTTCCTGTACATTGGCAACGACCAATTTAGCAAAACTAATTAATTATCGATTTAAAACTAAAGATAGAATCTCTGGATCCAGAGGATCAAGTCATAATAGACTACTATCCACAAATATGTTACACTCTGTATCTATTTATAACCGACATGCAAATATATCAGATCCAAAGAATCCAGTCAATTTCATTACGGTATCCATCAATACTAGTACCTTGTCACGAAAAGAAGTCACGGTCCATATCGATTGTGGACCAAGTCAAAATTTACAACCATATACATTAAATATACACTTAGGAGGAAAAGTGTAGGTGTGGCTGTAAAGACTGTACAGTAATGTAGAAATGTGTGTGCACCCATCTTGGGTCTCCCATTTAAAGGTGTTTGTGGGGCAAGTGAAGATCATGAGTTTTTCAATACCTCACAGTACTATCGGGGCACCGCTCAGCAGAGGAATCTCTTTAAATGGGGTGTGTAAGGACAATGCATTAGAATTAGTTGCTGTTCTGCACGCATATTTATGCTGTTTTACCTTGATTTCTAAAGTTTTTCCAGTTTGACCTATATATACACTGAGTTATATTGTGTACATCCGATCGAATACGCACAGCCAACCGCATTATCCGGACTATTCTTTATTAGGCGAGATAATAAAGAATAGCTCGGATAATACGGTTGGCTGCGTGCATTTTTGATCGGATGTACACAATGTAACTCAGTATATATACTATATAGGTCAAACGGCAAAAACTTTAGATATCAAAGAGGGTAAAACAGCATAAATACAGGATTGTATACAAAGTTTTGTCCGATGAATAAACGCTGATATTCTTGTAATTATGAGGTCTATGGCTACTGAAATTCGGTTGATTTATTTAATATATAATTCTCGTGCTTCTAACACTATGCGTAGGCTATGCGTAGGCTAGGCGCTACATAGCGCCTAGCCTACCCAACCGTCAGCCATCATCATTTTCTCTTCATTCATTTCTTGCTGCATTATCATTTATTGCTTATTTTTAAGCATGGAATTTGAACGAAGAGACGTACGTAAGCTGATTTATTTCTTCTGGAAACGTGGAATGTCACCTGCAATCATAGCAGCAGAGATAAATTCGACACTTGGTGCTGAAACAACAAATGAACGTACATGTCGTCGGTGGGTGGCTCAATTCAAGGAAAACAATTTCAATGTCGATGATAAACCACGTTGTGGTCGACCATCACTGGATTTGAACACAGGTATACAAAACTTTCTGGATACAGAGAAGTATGCTACGACTAGGAGTATTGCATTAGAACTGGGAGTTTGTCACAGAACAATTCAGCAGCATCTTATTCAGATGGGGAAACGTTATTTATCTAATCGATGGATTCCACATTATTTAACTGTTGAACAAAAGGCAAACCGTGAACGAATATGTTTAGAGTTGTTGGAGAAATATGCTGCAAATGATTTCTTGGGACAATTAATTACAATGGACGAAGTTTAGATCTATTGGGACAATGATGGCAGCTATCACCATATGAGTTGGAGAGGAGATGGTGATATCCCAAATGTGGAAGTTCAACGGACGTTGACCATTCGTAAACATCTGCTCTCGGTATACTGGGACTGCAAGGGTGTTCTCCTTTTGGAGGTATTGCCACGTGGACAAACAATAAATGCTGATATTTACTGTCAGCATTTAGATCGCTTGAAGGTAGCAATTCAGCAAAAACGTCGGCGACTAGTTAATGGGGGATACCACCATCTTCACTACCTCCATGATAACGCGAAGCCTCATACAGCTGCTAAAACTGTTCAGAAACTGCGCGATCTCGGTTTTACAGTATTGCCACATCCCCCATATTCACCAGACCTCGCACCGTCTGATTTTTACCTTTTCTCCCAACTTAAATCTTCAATTCGTGGTTGGAAGTTCTCATCTGCGGAAGAAATTCACGCTGTTCTAGATGCCTGGATTACCGCTAAACCACGGACATTCTTTGCACATGGCATCAGGAAATTGCCAGGAAGATGGCAAAATTGTATTGCAAATAAAAGGCGATTACTTTGAACATCTTTCTACCACTGAAGATAAATTATGTTTGGTTTTATTGAATAAATTTTATTTATCGGACAAAACTTTGTATACAATCCTGTATGCGTGTAGAACAGCAAATAATTAAAATGTCTTTTGCCTTTAATCAACGCTTGTTAATCATGTGCTAATCTCTTTTATTTCTCTGTTCCGTTGTACATATGTATATATTTTCGTCATCTCGCCTTGTCTTCATTCCCTGACGAGGTGTACTGTTGAATACACGAAAGACCTTGGAATAATTTTTGCTTTTTCCTCGTGGATTTGCATTATATATATACACACATATATATATATATATATATATATATATATATATATATATATATATATATATATATATATATATATATATATATATATATATATATATAGAGAGAGAGAGAGAGAGAGAGAGAGAGAGAGAGAGAGAGAGAGAGAGAGAGAGAGAGAGAGAGAGAGAGGGAGAGAGAGAGAGAGAGAGAGAGAGAGAGAGAGAGATATCAAAGTATAAATGTATGCCATTTATGATGAAAATTTTAATGGTGTCAAGTTTTGATTGCTCTGCTGTTGATGTCTCTTTTGGACTTTCCGTCGACAACTTCCGTCAGCAGCTAACACTCGAACCACTCCACTTCGGGGATACAACTTACCCCTATAAAAGGGGTAAAAACTACCCTTTTGAGGGCCAAATTACCCACTTGAAGGGGAAAACTCCCCTTAAGATGAATCGCCCTTCTAATGTTCATAAATAAAGGCTCGTCAAAACTCGCTTAAAAGAATTTGGGAAATTTTGCCCCGAATTTATTTTCGATTTTTCAATTTTCTTTCGCATAAAAATAGTTTTTGTTGACTTAATTGAGACTTTGCTTGCCAGTGATGTTCTTTGCACATGCATGCAACTGCAGGACATCTCATGCACACACACACACACACACACACACATATATATATATATATATATATATATATATAGAGAGAGAGAGAGAGAGAGAGAGAGAGAAAGAGAGATACTGTAGATAAATAGATAGATACAAAGCACCACTCCGCTCATATACCTATTCAGGGTACGAGCAGCTCGCAGCATTATTGTCAAGTATATAGAGTTTCAGCGTACTAACGAGGTTTCCGTACGTGGTTCATCACCACTGGAAGCAAGTGTTTTGATTTATCTTATTTCAGTGAGTGTTCCACTCCATAATCCTTTCACGTGCGTGTGTCGTTAGCTTGCATTGCAGACATTCATCCTCTTATAGGTCTCCGTGCAAGGTGCACACAAAGTTTGGGGTTCTTCCTCATAGGCAACAAAATTAATGTACTTGTTTCACTCACAGACACATTTATATCATATATATATATATATATATATATATATATATATATATATATATATATATATATATATATATATATATAGGGAGAGAGAGAGAGAGAGAGAGAGGAGAGAGAGAGAGAGAGAGAAAGAGAGAGAGTTACAAGGAAGTGAGGAAAACTCAACAGCTTTACAGCCGACTCGATGTGGTACCCGTAGATTTCGATCAAACACAAACCACTCAAAGCTAGAAGAATTAGCACAGAAAAGCAAGAAGGCTCTCCGCTCCTCCTCCTCATCCCCCCATAGCAGTATTTCATCACGAGAGCAAACAATACTGTTTGAATACGTACCATCTCCCTGAATGAGAATTTTAGAGGCAGGGATATGCCAGGTTGTCTCTTTGGTAAAAACTGACCTAACACGAAAAAATATTTCAGCACGGTTGCTATGCCAGTAAGTCTATATTTATATATTTATCCCCCCCCCTGTCTCATCTTTGATAGGACCTATGCTATTTTTAATTGGCTTTCTGCTGTTTACATGATTAAAAAATTCTTTGGGATTTGATTCACAGGCAGAAACAACTCTAAGTTCTTCTGTACATTTTGCTTTTCTAATCTGTGTTTTAACACGCCACCAGAGGATTATAAAATTTCGTTCATGAACATAATCAGAAGTCCTTTTCCATTGCTTGTACGCTTTATTTATCTCCTCTATAGCAGAGCTAATATCATTGTTGAACCATTTAGGGTCACAAGAGGCGTTATTTGGCGGATGTATGAGAGGAACAAAGGTGCTTTGTCTTTCCATGAACCCATCTTTAAATACACACCAAATATCATCTATGTTGCTGCTTCACTAACATTAAATCACTTAAGCCTTCTTTGAAGTCATCGAAATCAGCCCCGCGAAAGTCTAGTTGCTGAGTGGATTTTAATAACTTAGGTACAGGGGTCTTAACGTTAAAGCGGATTAGGTTATGGTCGCTGTCCCCTTAGGACTCGCAGATAGCCAGATTGGATATCAGGTTGTCTTCGGTAGTTAATATCAATTTAAGATATTGTTCCCTCTTCTGGGTTCTCTCACCCACTGGGTCAGAAAGTGATCGTCCACCAAATTGAGGAGCCTGTTACCCTCGACATCGGCAGATTTAGATTCCCAATCTATCCTACCACATTTAAAATCCCCTATGATTAAAGCCAGTTTTTCCCTCTATGGTTTAACCCAAGAGTGCCGTGAAGTTCGAAATCCAAATCAGCAGAGTGGTGAGGTTTTTATATACTAGTATTATGTGCAGACTTCTTTCGCAAACTGAGCTAGACTCAAATAACTCCAGAAGCAAAATTGAAGTGCTTTCTCACAGGTACAGATGATCCCTAAAAAAAGCAAAAACCACGTTCCTAAAAGGATTGATTTCCCTATCTTTGTACAAACTGACACTGAGGACAATTCGTTCACAGAGTTGACTCCGAACAAGGAGGCCCAATGTTTCATACTACACGAAGAGCAGGTGTGCTTTAAGGCAGGGAAATGCCATTTCTGCTATTAACAGCCATATTGAATACCCGATTTTAACTTTAACTTTAATGTATGAACAGCAATTAATATTTCTAGCACTATATACAATTTCACAAACAAGGCACACCAAGCACGGTAACCTCACTATTAATGTGAAAGGAGGAGGGGGAGAGGAATAAATGAATAAATAATACCTACTGTATTATGGATTTTGAAATACTTCGGAAACACTTTCTCAGAATAACACTATTTTGTCGATTGTCCATAAACAGATTGTTTTAGGCAAATAGAAATTACTTAAACTAATATCACTGAACTAATTAAATAAAAATTAAACTAAAGTAGATTTATGAAAATAAAAACCCACTCTAATAGACAGAGTTTATTTCCACGACAGTTTCGACGCCCACTGGCATCCTCCTCGGGTGGATACAGAAACACGAATGAACCAAAACAAGAGGGAAAAAAAAAACAGTCCAGGGACCGACCATTAAGAAATTCGCACCTAGGTTAGATCCCATTCTCCTGACACCGGAAGGGCATTTTCATTAAGTACATTCGCGCAAATTTAAAACTATCTTCCTGTTCTAAACATACAGATTCTATTATATTTTTCTTACATAATTATTGAATTTATTATTAATTTTATTACATTTAATATTGCATAATTATTTATTACAGAAATTATAAATTTATTATTACATTGGTTATTACATTATTGTTTATTATACAGAACTTATGAACCGAAAAACGAATGAAGAAATATTGAAACCCGTATTAAAGAACACAAATATGCCTTCAGAAGTTGTAATACTAATAATCAGTGGCGACTGGCGTATAGGAGCGATGGAGCGGTCGCTCCCCCTTGCTTGAAACGATAAATATTAATTTAACAGATAAAAAATATATTAATTTTAAGATATTAAAATAAATATTCTTGAAATATATTTTAAAAATTCATGTGGCATATCATGATTCATGAAGCATTTTGAGTAAGCCTTCATACAGTACATAATATTCTAAACTTATAGCATAGCTTCAAACAGCGTACCGCTGTTTGAATACAAAATACAGGGCTATTCAAAATGATTCACCTGATTTCAAATGAGAATATTTTTTAATGTTACAAATACAGAGTGATTTGTGATACATCAACCAAAAGAAAAACTGTCCAAATTTTGTCTCTCACCTCATAAATGCTCTATGTGACTTCCCCTAGTTACACGAGCAACGTCGACACGATAGTCGAATTCCTCCCATTCTCGCTCCAGCATGTCCGTTGTCACTGACTCTACGTAATATTGCAGCCGAATGGAGCGATAGATTTTTCGCTCAAGTATATATAAATTATATTTTACTGTTGTAATGAAAATATAAGTACAATCGCGAATTTTTTTTATAATAACAACTTTATTTTTACTAATAGTTACTTCAGTAATAATGATATAAGCCATTTATATGTATTTTATTGAAATTATTACTTATTTGTAATTAACTAGAATTGTACGTCTGGCATAGCCGCATATGTTAATACAAGTACTCTTGTGAGCGGCAGTTGGATTCGCGCTAGCTATTGTGAGTCCGTGTTGTCGTACAGTGGTACATTATTAATTAATTTATTCAACAATTATTTTTATATTTTATTAAAATATTTTTTTAATGCAAATTTATGGCTTCTTTTGACATATAAGTACCGTACGGAAGCACCATGTGTTTGTTTCTGTACTAGAATTCTAAAAATTATAAATTTTATGAAATCGCACCCCTATACATTTATACCACGAGTCGCCACTGCTAATAATGCCATTTTTTATCACGCCAGCCAAAATAATCATGCTATAGATTGGGAATCAAGTAAGGTACTTTATAAATGTAATAATTATGTCAAAAGAAAAATAATAGAATCTGTGTGTATAGAAAAAGTAGATAATTTTAATTTGTGCGAAGGTACCTATAAGTTAGACCCTTTAATGAGATTCTTGGTCAAAAAATCCCTTACGGAGTCGTGGGAACGGTTCGAACCTAAGTGTGAATTTCTTAAATGTCTCTGGATTGGAATGTTTCCTTACTCGCCTTTAGTAAATGTAATAATGGAAGTAATAAATGTGGAAATAAATATAAATGCAACAGATGTAATAATAAAGGTAATATTATAAATTTAATAATTATGGTAAAGGTAATAATAATAAATGTTAAAAATGTAAATGTAATAATAAATGCAGTAATTATGTCAAAATATTAGAATCTGTATGTATAGAACAAGAAGATAGTTTTAATTTGTGGGAATGTACTTATAAGCGGACCCTGTAATAAAATGCCCTTCCAGTGTCGGGAGAACGGTATCTAACCTAGGTGCGAATTTCTCTGGATTGTTTCCTAATCGGCTTTTTTCATTCGTTTTTCGGTTCATAAGTTCTGTATAATAAACAATAATGTAATAACCAATGTAATAATAAATTTATAATTTCTGTAATAAATAATTATGCAATATTAAATGTAATAAAATTAATAATAAATTCAATAATTATGTAAGAAAAATATAATAGAATCTGTATGTTTAGAACAGGAAGATAGTTTTAAATTTGCGCGAATGTACTTAATGAAAATGCCCTTCCGGTGTCGGGAGAATGGGATCTAACCTAGGTGCGAATTTCTTAACGGTCGGTCCCTGGACTTTTTTTCCCTCTTGTTTTGGTTCATTCGTGTTTCTGTATCCACCCGAGGAGGATGCCAGTGGGCGTCGAAACTGTCGTGGAAATAAACTCTGTCTATTAGAGTGGGTTTTTATTTTCATATTTTGACCTTCACGTAGAAAAAAGTGAAGTTTTTTGCATTTAAAGTAGATTTACAAAATAATGAATCAACACCAATATAATTGTAAACAAAGTGGAATTGTAAACAAACTGGAAGAATGGTCTCAGCTGAGCGAAAACGTGTTTTAAGACTGGAAGTCCGGTAGGCCTCTCCAGTCGATATAGACTAAAATTACTATTAAAAAGTAATTAAATAAAAGCAACACTAAGGAAGATTAAAGAAAAAGATGAATCAACACTATTAATTCTAAACAAAGTGGAATTGTAAATAAATATGACGAATGACCTCCAACAAAAAGCATGTGGTGAAACTATAGATCCAGTAGGCCTATCTAAGGTTGCCACATTTTTCAAATGCCCATGCGGGACAAAAATTTTTCCGAGATTTTTTTTAAGACCAAATTTTTTTTCAAATTGTAACTAGATTTTTTCAACGGTTACAACAAACAAAATTAGAAAAATTTTATTACAATAATATTTAATAATTAAACATCGTAAATAAATTGAAATTATTATACATAATATTGAAATTCTAAATCAATTCATCCCTAAAAAATTTGCTTAAAAAATATTTTTCGCGGGACATTTTGAACGCGGGATTTTTGGATCAAATGCGGGATTGTCCCGTAAAGTACGGGACGTCTGGCAACCCTAGGCCTATCCAGTCTATATACTAAAACTACTATTGAAAGTAACTTAGCTCAGTAAAAGAATTAACACTACTGTAGATTCTTAAATTAATGATAACCATGAGAATAAAAACCCACTCTAATAGACAGAGTTTATTTCCACGACAGTTTCGACGCCCACTGGTATCCTCCTCGGGTGGATACAGAAACACAAATGAAACAAAACAAGAGGGAAAGCCCAATTTCACGGTCTATAGAAAACCTACTCATTGTAATTCGTACATTCATTATTTTTCATATCATGATGAAGGGGTTAAAAGCTCAATTATTTCTTCCATGTTTCTAAGAGCACTCAGGATTTGTAGCCCACATTTGCTGGATCCGGAAAATTTAAAGATTTTGAACATTTTTAAGGATTTAAAATATCCTGAGTGGTTTATCAGAAAGGCGTATTTTAAAGCCAGAAAATCTTTTTATGCCCCTCGGGAACCTTCAGTTAACCAAAAACAATATGTGAGTTTGCCTTACATTGCCGGCTTAGAAAGAGTAAAACCGTTGACGAAAGAATTTAAGTTTGCTTTGGCGTTCAAATATTCGTCTACCGTGAAAAGTAAATTGGTTAGGAATAACGTTGAAAAAGAGGAACAAGCCTGTGTCTACAGCATTCCCTGTAAAAGTTGTGATTTAGTATACGTGGGAGAAACTGGAAGAAATATTGAAACCCGTATCAAAGAACACAAATATGCCTTCAGAAGTTGTAATACTAATAATGCCATTTTTTATCACGCTAGCCAAAATAATCATGCTATAGATTGGGAATCAAGTAAGGTACTTTATAAATGTAATAATTATGTCAAAAGAAAAATAATAGAATCTGTGTGTATAGAAAAAGTAGATAATTTTAATTTGTGCGAAGGTACTTATAAGTTAGACCCTTTAATGAGATTCTTGGTCAATAAATCCCTTACGGAGTCGTGGGAACGTGTTCGAACCTAAGTGTGAATTTCTTAAATGTCTCTGGATTGGAATGTTTCCTTACTCGCTTTTAGTAAATGTAATAATGGAAGTAATTAATGTGGAAATAAATATATGCAGTAATTATGTCAAAACATTAGGATCTGTATGTATAGAACAAGAAGATATTTTTAATTTGTGGAAATGTAGTTATAAGCTGACCCTGTAATAAAATGCCCTTCTGGTTTCGGGAGAACGATATCTAACCTAGGTGCGAATTTCTCAATGGTCTCGGGATTATTTCCTAATCGCCTTTTTTCATTCGTTTTTCGGTTTATAATTTCTGTATAATAAACAACAATGTAATAACCAATGTAATAATAAATTTATAATTTCTGTAATTAATAATTATGCAATATTAAATGTAATAAATTTAATTATAAATGTAATAATTATGTAAAAATAATAGAATCTGTATGTTTAGAACAGGAAGATAGTTTTAAAAAATTTGTGCGAATGTACTTAATGAAAATGCCCCTCCTGTCTCGAGAGAATGGAATCCAACCTAGGTGCGAATTTCTTAACGGTCGATCCCTGAACTGTTTTTCCCTCTTGTTTTGTTTCATTTGTGTTTCTGTATCCACCCGAGGAGGATGCCAGTGGGCGTCGAAACTGTCGTGGAAATAAACTCTGTCTATTAGAGTGGGTTTTTATTCTCATATTTTGACCTTCACGTAAAAAAGTGAAGTTTTTTGCATTTATAATGATAACCAGTTAATGATGTCTGTAAACACAATGAAGGATAAACACGAGTAAAAATGTACGAAGGAACCGAAAACACTTTTGATCACTGAGGAGTCTGAGAGAGAGAGAGAGGGTAGGGGGTGACTAACAAAAACCCTAAGATCTACTCTAGGGTAGTTCAAGAAGGAAGTAGAAAAAATAGAAATAGTAATTGAAAACAAGAAATACTAAAAACTTATATCACTTCTAGTCGTGTCAAGCTTCCACGCAGGAACAGCAATAGTAGCAAAGTATAGAACAGACAAGACTCTCTCTTTTCCACCAGTCACTGCTGGCAGAAAATAGTTGTGAAAGAAGATTTATAGGAAAGTAGGGAAAAGTATAATGAAAAGAACAGTTTCATAGTTCATTCACGCCATGCGTACACTTATCTCGTGTATCCAATTCGAGGACACTGGAAAATAAAGGATAACATGAAGCACTAAACTATTTAATCTAATGTACACCATGCATTTTTTAAGGAATTCTTAAAATTCTTTATATTATGAACAAGAAGTCATCATTTCTCCGATGAGTGCCGAAGCCATCATACCGAAAGACGGGCTTTTAAATAAAATTTATGGTTTACATTACTATCGCACTGGAATTACTTAGATAAGGAAGCACTGATCCAGAAACACCTCCAGATGGTCAGCATCCCTTAAATAATTTAAGAATTTCCCCAATAAGGTACATATGTTTTTTTTCTTTAAGGAAATTCTATTACATATTATTTAAAACTAAAATTGTACTCAAGCTAAGTAGCTTTCCTGAAGATGAATACAGTATGTCCATTCGGAAGTTTTAACTTGAGAGAAAGAGAGAGAGAGTTACAATCAGCTATCCATTTAATTTGTACACTAACAGCGACGAACGTCTTTGAAATCGCGGACGAACAAATTTGAGCTTGATTTGGAATGCGACAGTGTGGTCACTGGTCAGCACAAAGGAAATACCTTTAATTCCTATTCCTTTACACCTGTGTCTTCAAATACAATCACATATTTATCCATTCCAATTTTGAAAGCCGAAATTGGGGGTTCTGGTTGGAATCGGAATAAAATATTTTTGGCAGGTGGGGGTCACCGACGGATTTGGAATCGTCATTTTTTTTCGATCAGATTCGTAAGTATAAGTACATTTTATATGGGTATTTCAAACTCGAAACTTTCTACAGGGGAAGACATTCTGGCATTTTGCATCGTGTGAAGAACATTCATTTTGTTTCAGTGAAATTTTAAGTAGACATTTCAACGCTGGCTAATAATGCCTATTAACGGCTCATTTTATACAACGATCAGACAGTATATATCTATTATTCAATTTTTGTATGGGATTCTGTAGAGTGGCCACAAAGTCCCTTTGCATTGAAATTATATCATATCTGTATGTTGCCCTTGTTTTTCATGCAAAGGGACTTTGTAGCCGCCCTGTATATACGAGAGTTAAATCGGCTTTTGTTTAGGAAACCAAATGAAGCGTAGAAATATGGTATAGAATTAAAATAGCTCAAAAGAACATCAGAACAAATTAGGTGTTAATAAAGACCTAGAATATGGATTATACAACCATGTTAATCATTTTAGAACAACTGCACATACAGTATATTTTAATCTTGTTAAATGTCAAAATTTTAACCCAAAGATTCGCGTCTAAGTTTCGTGTCCAAAACATAGTTAATTTTAATATTTTAACTTTTAATGCGTTTTGTAAGTTTTTGTTAGATAATGTATAAAGTAGTCAGTTTTTAAGCCTATAAGTCTGAGTAACTTTTAAGTTAGGTTATTTGACTCAAGGGTGGAATATATTAAGCGAAAAAAACTTAAAACAATGATTTACAAACTGCATGTGAACACTGAGAAGATTACAGAAATGTTGAGTTTAATCTCGCCAAAAGATGTTCAGACTCCTGATCTTTCTACTCATATATATATATATATATATATATATATATATATATATATATATATATATATATATAAAGGGATCACCTGAAGATCAGGGCCCCCAGCCTCAATTACCAAATGATATCTTGGTTAAAACTAACGAAGATAACTTATATCGACTTAACCTAACCAATCGTCAAGGTCGTACAATTGACCTAACCGGGCACTCAATTTAATTTATTATTATATTTGGTACTGTAAAGCAAAAAACAAGAATACACGGGGGCCCTGCTCTTCAGGTGATCCATATAAAGTTTATAAACTGCCCAAACAGTTAATTGGCATTTGGGCATTGACATTATGCATTAATTATATTTTTTTTTAGTTTATTAAAATTACCCATAAATTTGCAAAAACAAAATTTCCTCTCGGAAATTGGTCGTCATTTCACAAAATTTCGTGCATAAGCTTTACAAGCGTCATGAAATTTTATGCAAAGTCTGTATGAATTATTTTCAGATTGATGATCTATTTCGTGAATTTGGCAGTTTGAGCTAAAGTGTCCATAAAATTAAACGTAACGAGAGTATTTTTAATGTAAAGTACTTTAATAATAAAAAATAACGTGAGAAATAGCTTTTATTGTTTAAGTGTAAATCTAAAAGTTACGACAGACTGACCCATTAAAGTTAGTGTAGATTTTTGGAAACTTTATGTGATATAAGTTATTGGAGGACACTGAAGTAGATTGAATGGAATTAAGTCGACTCCAAATTTGAGATTGGAATAAAATCGAAGTGGAATTATGTCGAATGCTCTCATGCTGGATTTGCTGTAACTATTACACAACCTAACAACAGTTTTGCTTCCTGGTAAAAACATAGTTTTATACTAATTATAGGGTGCTGATTTCGAAAATGAACTTCATTTTTGCACGTTAGGTCAGGTTTTGTCAGAATATGATGTTTTATACGGTACTGTTTTATACTAATTTTATGATTATAGTTCATTTTACTTCAATACAAAACACAATAATTGCGTTTTTACTTTTTAGATTTATGATGTGTGCTTGAAGGGGTTGCGTGAACAGTCCAGATTTATTT
>JAJOZX010000072.1:257500-297500 GCA_023014485.1 Bathynomus jamesi
CGCTTGGCAACTTGTGGTCCGGAGCGCCTCATTTCTACTCGTCTTTCACACGTTTCTACTCGTTTTTCTCGTTCATTTCTGTTATATCTTATTTCCCTATGAGAATGGACTTTTGTTACACCATATATATATATATATATATATATATATATATATATAGAGGGTGTAACAAAAGTAAAATAAACACGAAGTCCAAGCGCTTTCGTGATATAATTCACGAATTATATCACGAAAGCGCTTGGACTTCGTGTTTTTTTTCCGTTTCCCTGTGGTTCCTTGCTTATTAAAAAGATCACGTACTGTTTGTGATTGTTTGCATATATATATATATATATATATATATTAGTGGTTTGGTGTAGTGGTTAGTGTCGCTGACTACGAATCCATCGGCCCCGGGATCGAGACCCGGTGACGGCAGGCGGCGCGCAGCAAAACCCAGCTGTTCACCCATACAGTAAAACAAAATTGATTGGTAGTTAAATGGGTACCCTTGGAAGCCTAGTTGTTAAGACACTGGGCTGCTGCTGGTGGGGCGTGGTTCGGATTCCACGTTAAACTGTAGGTCTAAGGTGGGGTTACAAGCTTGACCTTCGTCAGAATGAACAATTCGGGCGGAAGCAAAAACCGAGGTTATATATATATATATATATATATATATATATATATATATATATATAAAATTATTTCACAAAGGTAACACGTGAAAAATATTTATGATGAATAAAACCACGAAGGAAAGGAAACACAAAAAGGTGCTCAAGCGCTTTCGTCTAATGACATCCTCAGGAACACTGAAGTACATAAAAGGTTACGGCCTATATATAGGTTACAGAGAAAAAAAATAAAATAAAATAAAATAATAAATAAATAAATAACATACATACACACAAACATATATATAGGGTGAACCAAAAGTAGGTGGACAGTAAATGATAACGTTTATTTTGAGAATACATATTTAATTTTTTTGTATACTATAATACAAAATAAAATTTAAATAAATTTAGTTATAATATTTAATATAATATAACACAAACACCATAGTTATAATGAACACCATAGTTATAATATAATATAACACAAACCGTATTCAACCTACTGTCCACCTACTTTTGGTTCACCGTGTATATATATATATATAATATATATATATATATTATAATAATATATATATATATATATTATATATATAATATATGCAATAAACAGAGAAGTAAAATAAAATTAAAAATTAAAGGATTAACAAAGAGGCATACAGATTTGTAAGGAAAAAATCGATTTTTAGCACAAGATCAAATGAATTATAAAATACAAATTTATACTGGAAATCTGCCCGGGTTTTAACACTTTGCCTTTTATAGTCAAGTTTCGATATATATAAAAATAAATGAAGATTAAAAGTTAATAAAGTAGCATACAAGTTTACCAAAGATTTAGCGTCCTACCCTTTTTATCTAAATCTGTTTTGAAGGAATCAAACAACAGGATCGAGTTGAAAAAGACCTTTGCTTATGTTGAAGTTATTTGAAAGTTGGATAATGGCAGACTCAAGAATATTTCTATTAACAATGTTGCTAGAGTGAAATAAAACTGAAGCATTATTCCAATCAATACAGTGGGATAACTCTGACAAATGGACAAAAAGAGCACTGGACAACTGTCCTGTTCTAACGGAATATTGATACTGTTTTATACGTGTGTGCAAATCCTTTCCCGTCTGACCTATGTAAAAGGAATCACATTGTTTACACCCAATTTATAGATAATGCCTGAAATTATTGGTAGGGCTATTTTTTACTATGATATTTTTCACAATATTGTTATATGAAAATACTACATTAATATCCAAAAGTTTAAGTACATTAGCAATGCCTAAAAAGCCCGGGAAAAATGGAAGTACTAAATATTTTTTGACAAAGTACGAGTGTTATTATGACACGATAGAAAGTTCGTTTTGCCTTGTTGAGACAAGATTCCATAAACGCAGATGGATAACACAGATCACTTCCAATACCGTTGATTTTTTCCAATCCGGCATCGATGTATTCCGGACTGCGATCCTAAGGGTGCGGAGAAACATTGATGAAAAAAATGGCCTTCTTAGTGGGGGTGTCATGTCCCGAGTAAAAGTGTACGTAGGACAAATTGTTTGTTGTGTTTTCCGATAGATACTAAACTTAAAACCTGGGCTTTCCCTATGTACACGCACATCCAAAAATGGGATTGAATTGTCTTGTTCCACTTCTAAAGTAAACTTAATGGAGGGGACTTGATCATTTAACTGAAGGAGGAAGTTATACAGGTCACGATTCATGGCCAGATACACAAATATCGTCGACGTACCGCAACCAAGGGATGCCAACCCCCAGGATTCTCGGAATGTAAGTAATTTCGAAAAACTCCATATAAATATTGGAGAGGAGGGGCGATAAGGGTTGCCCATGGCCATCACAAACACTCGTTATTGAAAGTGAATTTACAGTCTTTGATGCAAAGCTTAATAAGTTCCAAATCAATGTGTGAAGGTAGTGGCAGGTCATACTTATGTAATTCTTGGGAGAGAAAGTCAAGCATATCATCAATCGGCACTTTTGTAAACAATGAACAAACGTCAAAACTGATCAATCTATCGTTAGTTTCAGTACGTGCATTATTCAATTTTTCAGTAAGATCCATGGAATTTTTTACATGTGAATCAGAGATAGTTCCGAGAATGGGGGACAAGACTTTGACAAGCCATTTGGAGAGTTTATAAGTAATAGAGCCCACCGAGCTAATAATAGGGCGCATAGGGTTGCCAGGTTTGTGGGTTTTAATAAGACCGTAAAGGTAGGGCAGAGAAGGTGAAGTGGACATGAAAAGCGGAATTAAGTCCTTATGATCTTTGAGAATGCGTTTCAAGCCACTATTAAATGATTTGATGACGTCATCCTGCGGGTTCTTCCTAAGTTTGCTGTATGTGGCGGGGTCCTGGAGAAGCTCGTTCATCTTTCCAATGTAGTCCACTTTGTCCATAATAACTATGGTGTTAGCCTTGTCTGCTTTAGTAATATGGAGCTCCCCATCTTTTTTTAATTGTGAGAGGCCATCGCGAAAACGTTTAGGAAAGTTATCTTCGTAATTACCATTCGCCGCACTATAAACGAGGCCTTTAACTATGTTAAACAAATACTGAGGGAGATTACACTGTTTTTCAAAACACGCGAGACTGTAACAAATTTGTAAAGCCGAAGATTTTTTAACAATAAAAAAGGACATACCATATCCAAGGGCACTTTTTGCATCGTCACTAATGTTTTTCGAAGAAAGGTTCAAAACACACTTTGAGCTTGCTTTTTTACTCCACTGACTATTTCGAATGAGACTTTTAATTTTCCGATCCAAAATGTTACGAAGTGAAGTAGTTCTCCGGCGCAACTCGTTGTAAATTTCATCAAACAAAGGTTGGATCCACGGTTGGGGAATAACAGTTACAAAATTATGTTTGGCGATGTTTAAATTTTTGAAGGCGGACCACTCATTTTGTCTGGTGACTTCAATATGTTTCTTTAAAATTAATCTGCTGAAGTTGGTGAACGGATGGTCGTCAATTTGTCTGAGGCGAATCGGAAGCAGGGAATTGGGAAGAACTTGCTCCTCTAGACAATTAGTAAAAAACTTTCGTCGGATACGAATTGCATGCCCCTTCATTAATGTAGAAGAAAACACGGACACAAACGGAGACAAGAGAGGGAACAGCAAGCCGAAGGAACGCGTGGTGTTCATTATATGAAAATTATTTCACGAAAGTAACACGTGAAAAATATTTATGATGAATAAAACCACGAAGGAAAGGAAACCAAAAAGGTGCTCAAGCGCTTTCGTCTAATGACATCCTCAGGAACACTCAGGAACACGAAAGCGCTTGAGCACCTTTTTGTGTTTCCTTTCCTTCGTGGTTTTATTCATCATATATATATATATATATATATATATATATATATATATACAGGATGTTTGATAACATGTGGGATGCACGTTCAGGATGGATTCAGGACCTGAAAAGAATTAAAAAAGTCTAATAAACATATGCCCGAAATCGCTTTGTTTCCGAGTTACAGCCCGTTTTGTGTTCCAGCAGTTCTTTCCGCAAAATGTTTACAAACACTGCTTGCCGACAATGTTTGTGAGTGTGTACGAGACTTATTTCATCTATGGCCTTGCCGATTGTAATGTTCGTACACTCTATGACATGTTTCAATACCGCCGTTGAGTGTAGAGCCATCACTCAGTCAGAGGTGCATCGTTCACCGTTCATATTCGTAACTTCTTACCGTGAATAAGTGCAGTCCAGTGAAAAAAAATTAAAAGTTTTTGTGCTATTCAGTGATAGTCTGCATTTGTAGTGAGAATGGAGGCTTATTCAAACAGAGAAATGGCAGACACGCATCTCATGTATGGACTTGCCGAGTGTAATGCGGCCGCAGGAAGACGTCTGTATGCGGAAAGGTTTCCGAATCGCCGTCTGCCAGATAAGAAGACCTTTCAGAGAATAGACGAGCGTCTTGGTGATACATGATCATTCAACAAGCGAGTTTCAGATGGTGGTAGACCAATCAGCGCCAGAACTGTTGAGTTGGAGGAGCGGGTCCTGAATCGCGTGGAGGAACATCCTGGTATCAGCACCCGAATGATAGCAGCAGCAGCAGAGGGTGTAAGATACACAACTGTGTGGAGAATTTCACGGGAACAACAGCTTTACCCATATCACATTCAGAGAGTATAAGGCCTTATTGAACCTGATTTTCCATCACGAGAGGATTTTTGTACTTGGTTCCTTCACCAGTGTGCTCGCGATCCTCTTTTTCTATCCTTCGTGTTGTTTTCTGATGAGGCTGCCTCCACAAGAAATGACGTGATCAATTTTCACAACACTCATCACTGGGCCGAAGAGAATCCGCATGCCATCATCCAGTCAAGGAACTAACAACAATTTAGTATCAATGTATGGGCAGAACTTATTGCCGACAACTTAATCGGTCCTTTTGTTTTGCCTGGAGGATTAACAGGAGAATCCTATTCCAATTTTTTAAGGAATGATTTAAGCGATTTACTAGATGAAGTTCCTCTTGGTGTCCGACGTCGTATGTGGTTTAGGCATGACGGCGCTCCGCCTCATTTTAGTCGAGTAGTAGTCATTTTAGTAGATGGATAACCATTTCCCTAATAAATGGATAGGCCGTGGAGGACCCATTGGGTGGCCTGCTCGCTCCCCGGACCTGAATCCACTCGATTTTTACCTGTGGGGTCATCTGAAATCCATCGTTTACGTGACACCCATTAACAACGTTGAAATGCTTCGCCAACGTATAGAACAAGGATGCCAGAAAATCTGAGCAATACCTGGAATGTTTGAACGCGTCAGGCAGTCTATGACGAGGCGTGTTCAGGCGTGTATTCAAGCGGAAGGCGGTCATTTTGAGCACTTCCTTTAATTAAAGGTAAGGCGGATACTTGCTGGAACACATAACGGGCTGTAACTCGGAAACAAAGCGATTTCGGGCATATGTTTATATAAACCTTTTTCATTGTTTTCAGGTCCTGAATCCATCCTGAAAGTGCGTCCCACATGTTATGAAACACCCTGTGTGTGTATATATATAAACTCATTTCATGTTTTGATGATGTTCAAAGAATATTTTTATCGTTTGCATAAAAAAAAGAACAAATTATGTTGAAGTCGCAAAAAACAACTTGTTTCAATCATTCGATAAAAAGGTGCAAATTGAGTTTGACATCGAACTGTAAATAATTTTGGGGAGGTGAAATAGGGGTAAAAATGATGTTTGCTGTGGTTTTAAGGTTGTAGAAGTTTAGAGGTTTTAATACTTAAGAGTTGAGGTTCTTAAGAAAAACGATGAGGAGTATGGATCATGAAAACCTTTACATTTTTAGAGGCAAACATTTTGGTAAATATTTATAGTAAATGAAGCTGGCTTATATATATATACGTATATATCTCACGTAAAGCTGTCTTTCCCCTCCGTCACATGAATTTTGCCGGTACGAAGGAGGCCAAACATTATTATTATTGTTATATATATATATATATATATATATATATATATATGAAAATTATTTCACGAAAGTAACACGTGAAAAATATTTATGATGAATAAAACCACGAAGGAAAGAAAGGAAACACAAAAAGGTGCTCAAGCGCTTTCGTCTAATGACATCCTCAGGAACACTGAAGTACATAAAAGGTTACGGCCTATATATAGGTTACAGAGAAAAAAATAAATAAATAAATAAATAACATACATACACACAAACATATATATATATATATATATATATATATATATATATATATATATATATAATATATTACATACATATCTACACACATACATATATATATATATATATATATATATATATGATGAATAAAACCACGAAGGGAAAAGAAACACGTGTCACTTTCGTGAAATAATTTTTCATATTTATATATATATTATATATATATATATATATATATGATGAATAAAACCACGAAGGAAAAAGAAACACAAAGGGGTGCTCAAGCGCTTTCGTCTAATGACATCCTCAGGAACACTGGAGTGAAAGGACAGATCAAGGCAATATATAGGTTACAAAAATAAACATACATACATACATATTCACATATATATACATATATATATATAACATATATATATATATATATAAATATACATATATATAGTAAGCATAGAAAAAATTGTGGGAGGAGCCAACATTTATATGGTCACAGAAGAATAAAGAAATAAAAATAAATATAAATATAAATTGAGAAAAAATTAATTACAAAATAGTGCCTTAGTGATATATATGTCACAGCCTAAATAATCATAAAGAAATAAACAGGCAAATAAAAAAACCATAAATACATATACATACATATAATATATATATATACATATATATACACATATATATATATATATATATATATATAAAGACACTTTTAGCACTTTGGCCGACCTTCCATATAAATTCAAATGGCTTTTTTATGGAACAGGTCACAAAAGAATAAAGAAATAAAAATAAATATAAATATTGTAAGTGGAGTCTACCAATTCAAGCTCAAGAGGGAGGTTTTACAATCGATTTAATAGATGCTGCCAAATTGATATATATGTCACATTATTAAAAAATAAAAATTGAAAGATAAATTTTAAGAGAGGCACACCAATTTATAAGGGAAAAATTACCACATATGCATATTATAGTCACAAACGAATACAAAAAGTACAAGTAAATATAAATTGGAAAACAAAATGATCCCTAGATGATATATAAAGAACAATAAAATATATATACAACATATTTACGGTATATATACGAAATATAAACGCAATATATACAGAATATATATATATATATATATATATGCATAAGGGAAAAAAAAATTACCAAATTTGTTTTTATAATTATTGTCTGAGAAAACGGTAGGTCGCAAAAGAATAAAGAAATAAAAATAAATATAACTTGAAAAAATTACAAATAATACACGTACACATATATACCCGCATACCCAAATATATAATACATATACACACATATATACAAACACACACACACACACACACACATATATATATATATATATATACAAGCTTGACCTTCACGAAATGAGAAATCATCCCGCAGAACCTTTGTGAGGTTGTAAGGTAAGGTAAGGTACATACACATATACATATATATATATATATATTTAACTGCATACATACATACATACATACATATACACACATACATACATACATATACACACATATACATACAAACACATTTAACTGCAATGACCACACACATACGCACATACACATACATACATACACATACACTCATACAGCAAAAAATTGAAAAATAAAATTGTAAGGGAAACAACAGACAAAAACAAATTTTTTACCAAAGATTTAACAACCTGCCCTTTTTGTTTAAATCCATTCTGAAGGAATTCAGAGCAACGGGATCAAGTTGAAACAGACCTTTACTCATGTTAAGGTTATTTGTAAGTTGAATTATAGCCGACTCAAGAATATTTCTATTAACAATGTTGCTAGAGTGAAACAAAACTGAAACATTATTCCAATCAATACAATGGGATAACTCTGACAAATGGACAAAAAGGGCACTGGACAACTGTCCCGTTCTAACGGAATATTGATGCTGTTTTACACGCGTTTGCAAATCCTTTCCCGTCTGACCTATGTAAAAGGAATCACATTGCTTACACCCAATTTTATAGATAATGCCTAAATTATTGGTAGGGCTATTTTTTACTATGATGTTTTTCACAATATTGTTATATGAAAAAACTACACTGATATCCAAAAGTTTAAGTACATTAGCAATGCCTAAGAAGCCCGGGAAAAATGGAAGTACTAAAATATTCTTTGACAAGGTGCGAGTGTTATTATTCACACGATAGAAGGTTCGTTTAGCCTTATTAAGACAAGATTCCATGAACGCAGATGGGTAACACAACTCACTTCCAATACCGTTGATATTTTCCAATTCGGCATCGATGTATTCAGGACTGGCGATCCTAAGAGCGCGGAGAAACATTGAGGAAAATATGGCCTTTTTAATAGGGGTGTCATGTCCAGAGTAAAAGTGTACGTAGGACAAATGACATGACATGACACCCCTATTAAAAAGGCCATATTTTCCTCAATGTTTCTCCGCGCTCTTAGGATCGCCAGTCCTGAATACATCGATGCCGAATTGGAAAATATCAACGGTATTGGAAGTGAGTTGTGTTACCCATCTGCGTTCATGGAATCTTGTCTTAATAAGGCTAAACGAACCTTCTATCGTGTGAATAATAACACTCGCACCTTGTCAAAGAATATTTTAGTACTTCCATTTTTCCCGGGCTTCTTAGGCATTGCTAATGTACTTAAACTTTTGGATATCAGTGTAGTTTTTTCATATAACAATATTGTGAAAAACATCATAGTAAAAAATAGCCCTACCAATAATTTAGGCATTATCTATAAAATTGGGTGTAAGCAATGTGATTCCTTTTACATAGGTCAGACGGGAAAGGATTTGCAAACGCGTGTAAAACAGCATCAATATTCCGTTAGAACGGGACAGTTGTCCAGTGCCCTTTTTGTCCATTTGTCAGAGTTATCCCATTGTATTGATTGGAATAATGTTTCAGTTTTGTTTCACTCTAGCAACATTGTTAATAGAAATATTCTTGAGTCGGCTATAATTCAACTTACAAATAACCTTAACATGAGTAAAGGTCTGTTTCAACTTGATCCCGTTGCTCTGAATTCCTTCAGAATGGATTTAAACAAAAAGGGCAGGTTGTTAAATCTTTGGTAAAAAATTTGTTTTTGTCTGTTGTTTCCCTTACAATTTTATTTTTCAATTTTTTGCTGTATGAGTGTATGTGTATGTATGTATGTGTATGTGCGTATGTGTGTGGTCATTGCAGTTAAATGTGTTTGTATGTATATGTGTGTATATGTATGTATGTATGTGTGTATATGTATGTATGTATGTATGTATGCAGTTAAATATATATATATATATATGTATATGTGTATGTACCTTACCTTACCTTACAACCTCACAAAGGTTCTGCGGGATGATTTCTCATTTCGTGAAGGTCAAGCTTGTATATATATATATATATATATGTGTGTGTGTGTGTGTGTGTGTTTGTATATATGTGTGTATATGTATATATATATTTGGGTATGCGGGTATATATGTGTACGTGTATTATTTGTAATTTTTTCAAGTTATATTTATTTTTATTTCTTTATTCTTTTGCGACCTACCGTTTTCTCAGACAATAATTATAAAAACAAATTTGGTAATTTTTTTTCCCTTATGCATATATATATATATATATATATATTCTGTATATATTGCGTTTATATTTCGTATATATACCGTAAATATGTTGTATAATATTTTATTGTTCTTTATATATCATCTAGGGATCATTTTGTTTTCCAATTTATATTTACTTGTACTTTTGTATTCGTTTGTGACTATAATATGCATATGTGGTAATTTTTCCCTTATAAATTGGTGTGCCTCTCTTAAAATTTATCTTTCAATTTTTATTTTTTAATAATGTGACATATATATCAATTTGGCAGCATCTATTAAATCGATTGTAAAACCTCCCTCTTGAGCTTGAATTGGTAGACTCCACTTACAATATTTATATTTATTTTTATTTCTTTATTCTTTTGTGACCTGTTCCATAAAAAAGCCATTTGAATTTATATGGAAGGTCGGCCAAAGTGCTAAAAGTGTCTTTATATATATATATATATATATATATATATATGTGTATATATATGTATATATATATATATATGTATGTATATGTATTTATGGGTTTTTTTATTTGCCTGTTTATTTCTTTATGATTATTTAGGCTGTGACATATATATCACTAAGGCACTATTTTGTAATTAATTTTTTCTCAATTTATATTTATATTTATTTTTATTTCTTTATTCTTCTGTGACCATATAAATGTTGGCTCCTCCCACAATTTTTTCTATGCTTACTATATATATGTATATTTTATATATATATATATATGTATATATATATATGTATATATATGTGAATATGTATGTATGTATGTTTATTTTTGTAACCTATATATTGCCTTGATCTGTCCTTTCACTCCAGTGTTCCTGAGGATGTCATTAGACGAAAGCGCTTGAGCACCCCTTTGTGTTCTTTTTCCTTCGTGGTTTTATTCATCATAAATACTTTTCACGTGTCACTTTCGTGAAATAATTTTTCATATATTATATATATATTATATTAGATATATATATATATATATATATATATATATATATATATGCAATAAACGGAGAAGTAAAAATAAAAATTAAAAATTAAAAATTAGAGGATTAGCAAAGAGGCATACAGATTTCTAAGGAAAAATATCGATTTTTAGCACAAGATCAAATGAATTATAAAAAATACAAATTTATACTGGAAATCTGCCCGGGTTTTAACACTTTGCCTTTTAGAGTCAAGTTTCGATATATATAAAAATAAAATGAAGATTAAAAGTTAATAAAGTAGCATACAAGTTTACCAAAGATTTAGCGTCCTACACTTTTTATCTAAAATTTGTTTTGAAGGAATTCAAAACAACAAGATCGAGTTGAAAAAAGACCTTGCTTATGTTGAAGTTATTGAAAGTTGGATAATGGCTAGGCTGACCATATTTCCTTGAGACAAAAACGGGACATTGGGGATGGCAAAAAAGGGAGGGGTTATGTAATATTCTGTATTCATGAAAAAGTAAGTACATAAACGGGACAAAATTGACATTTTTATTAAAACGACGGGACGGCCAGGAAATATAAAAACAAACGGTACTGTCCCGTTCATTCAAAACGGTACGTATGGTCAGCCTAATAATGGCAGACTCAAGAATATTTCTATTAACAATGTTGCTAGAATGAAATAAAACTGAAGCATTATTTAATCAATACAGCGGGATAACTCTGACAATGGACAAAAAGAGCACTGGACAACTGTCCTGTTCTAACGGAATATTGATGCTGTTTTATACGTGTGTGCAATCCTTTCCGTCTGACCTATGTAAAAGGAATCACATTGTTTACACCCAATTTTATAGATAATGCCTGAATTATTGGTAGGGCTATTTTTTACTATGATATTTTTCACAATATTTATATGAAAATACTACATTAATATCCAAAAGTTTTAAGTACATTAGCAATGCCTAAAAAGCCGGGAAAAATGGAAGTACTAAAATATTTGGACAAAGTACGAGTGTTATTATTGACACGATAGAAAGTTCGTTTTGCCTTGTTGAGACAAGATTCCATAAAACGCAGATGGGTAACACAAAATCATTCCAATACCGTTGATTTTTTCCAATTCGGCATCGATGTATTCCGGACTGGCGATCCTTAGGGCGCGGAGAAACATTGATGAAAAAATGGCCTTCTTAGTGGGGGGTGTAATGTCCCGAGTAAAAGTGTACGTAGGACAAATTGTTTGTTGTTTTCCGATAGATACTAAACTTAAAACCTGGGCTTTCCCTATGTACACGCACATCCAAAAATGGGATTGAATTGTCTTGTTCCACTTCTAAAGTAAACTTAATGGAGGGGACTTGATCATTTAACTGAAGGAGGAAGTTATCCAGGTCACGATTCATGGGCCAGATACACAAAATATCGTCGACGTACCGCAACCAAGGGATGCCAACTGCCAGGATTCTCGGAATGTAAGTAATTTCGAAAAACTCCATATAAATATTGGAGAGGAGGGGCGATAAGGGGTTGCCCATGGCCATCCCAAACACTTGTTGATAATACTCGTTATTGAAAGTGAATTTACAGTCTTTGATGCAAAGCTTAATAAGTTCCAAAACAATGCGTGAAGGTAGTGGCAGGTCATACTTATGTAATTCTTGGGAGAGAAAGTCAAGCATATCATCAATCGGCACTTTTGTAAACAATGAACAAACGTCAAAACTGATCAATCTATCGTTAGTTTCAATGTGCATTATTCAATTTTTCAGTAAGATCCATGGAATTTTTTACATGTGAATCAGAGATAGTTCCGAGAATGGGGGGACAAGACTTTGACAAGCCATTTGGAGAGTTTATAAGTAATAGAGCCCACCGAGCTAATAATAGGGCGCATAGGGTTGCCAGGTTTGTGGGTTTTAATAAGACCGTAAAGGTAGGGCAGAGAAGGTGAAGTGGACATGAAAAGCGGAATTAAGTCCTTATGATCTTTGAGAATGCGTTTCAAGCCACTATTAAATGATTTGATGACGTCATCCTGCGGGTTCTTCCTAAGTTTGCTGTATGTGGCGGGGTCCTGGAGAAGCTCGTTCATCTTTCCGATGTAGTCCACTTTGTCCATAATAACTATGGTGTTAGCCTTGTCTGCTTTAGTAATATGGAGCTCCCCATCTTTTTTTAATTGTGAGAGGCCATCGCGAAAACGTTTAGGAAAGTTATCTTCGTAATTACCATTCGCCGCACTATAAACGAGGCCTTTAACTATGTTAAACAAATACTGAGGGAGATTACACTGTTTTTCAAAACACGCGAGACTGTAACAAATTTGTAAAGCCGAAGGTTTTTAACAATAAAAAAGGACATACCATATCCAAGGGCACTTTTTGCATCGTCACTAATGTTTTTTCGAAGAAAGGTTCAAAACACACTTTGAGCTTGCTTTTTTACTCCACTGACTATTTCGAATGAGACTTTTAATTTTCCGATCCAAAATGTTACGAAGTGAAGTAGTTCTCCGACGCAACTCGTTGTAAATTTCATCAAACAAAGGTTGGATCCACGGTTGGGGAATAACGGTTACAAAATTATGTTTGGCGATGTTTAAATTTTTGAAGGCGGACCACTCATTTTGTCTGGTGACTTCAATATGTTTCTTTAAAATTAATCTGCTGAAGTTGTTGAACGGATGGTCGTCAATTTGTCTGAGGCGAATCGGAAGCAGGGATTTGGGAAGAACTTGCTCCTCTAGACAGTTAGTAAGAAACTTTCGTCGGATACGAATTGCATGCCCCTTCATTAATGTAGAAGAAAACATGGACACAAACGGAGACAAGAGAGGGAACAGCAAGCCGAAGGAACGCGTGGTGTTCATTATATGAAAATTATTTCACGAAAGTAACACGTGAAAAATATTTATGATGAATAAAACCACGAAGGAAAGGAAACACAAAAAGGTGCTCAAGCGCTTTCGTCTAATGACATCCTCAGGAACACTGAAGTACATAAAAGGTTACGGCCTATATATAGGTTACAGAAAGAAAAAAATAAAATAAAAAATAAATAACATACATACACACAAACAATATATATATATATATATATATATATATATATATATATATATATATATATATATATATATATACATACATATCTACATATATATATATATATATATATATATATATATATATATATATATATATATATATATATATATATATGCAATAAACGGAGAAGTAAAAATAAAAATTAAAAATTAAAAATTAGAGGATTAGAAAAGAGGCATACAGATTTGTAAGGAAAAATATCGATTTTTAGCACAAGATCAAATGAATTATAAAAATACAAATTTATACTGGAAATTTGCCTGGGTTTTAACACTTTGCCTTTTAGAGTCAAGTTTCGATATATATAAAAATAAAATGAAGATTAAAAGTTAATAAAGTAGCATACAAGTTTACCAACGATTTAGCGTCCTACCCTTTTTATCTAAATTTGTTTTGAAGGAATTCAAAACAACAGGATCGAGTTGAAAAAGACCTTTGCTTATGTTGAAGTTATTTGAAAGTTGGATAATGGCAGACTCAAGAATATTTCTATTAACAATGTTGCTAGAATGAAATAAAACTGAAGCATTATTCCAATCAATACAGTGGGATAACTTTGACAAATGGACAAAAAGAGCACTGGACAACTGTCCTGTTCTAACGGAATATTGATGCTGTTTTATACGTGTGTGCAAAGCCTTTCCCGTCTGACCTATGTAAAAGGAATCACATTGTTTACACCCAATTTTATAGATAATGCCTGAATTATTGGTAGGGCTATTTTTTACTATGATATTTTTCACAATATTGTTATATGAAAATACTACATTAATATCCAAAAATTTAAGTACATTAGCAATGCCTAAAACGAGTATTATCAACAAGTGTTTTGGATGGCCATGGGCAACCCCTTATCGCCCTTCCTCTCCAATATTTATATGGAGTTTTTCGAAATTACTTACATTCCGAGAATCCTGGAGGTTGGCATCCCTTGGTTGCGGTACGTCGACGATATTTTGTGTATCTGGCCCATGAATCGTGACCTGGATAACTTCCTCCTTCAATTAAATGATCAAGTCCCCTCCATTAAGTTTACTTTAGAAGTGGAACAAGACAATTCAATCCCATTTTTGGATGTGCGTGTACATAGGGAAAGCCCAGGTTTTAAGTTTAGTATCTATCGGAAAACAACAAACAATTTGTCCTACGTACACTTTTACTCGGGACATGACACCCCCACTAAGAAGGCCATTTTTTCATCAATGTTTCTCCGCGCCCTTAGGATCGCCAGTCCGGAATACATCGATGCCGAATTGGAAAAAATCAACGGTATTGGAAGTGATTTGTGTTACCCATCTGCGTTTATGGAATCTTGTCTCAACAAGGCAAAACGAACTTTCTATCGTGTCAATAATAACACTCGTACTTTGTCAAAAAATATTTTAGTACTTCCATTTTTCCCGGGCTTTTTAGGCATTGCTAATGTACTTAAACTTTTGGATATTAATGTATTATTTTCATATAACAATATTGTGAAAAATATCATAGTAAAAAATAGCCCTACCAATAATTCAGGCATTATCTATAAAATTGGGTGTAAACAATGTGATTCCTTTTACATAGGTCAGACGGGAAAGGATTTGCACACACGTATAAAACAGCATCAATATTCCGTTAGAACAGGACAGTTGTCCAGTGCTCTTTTTGTCCATTTGTCAGAGTTATCCCACTGTATTGATTGGAATAATGCTTCAGTTTTATTTCATTCTGGCAACATTGTTAATAGAAATATTCTTGAGTCTGCCATTATCCAACTTTCAAATAACTTCAACATAAGCAAAGGTCTTTTTCAACTCGATCCTGTTGTTTTGAATTCCTTCAAAACAAATTTAGATAAAAAGGGTAGGACGCTAAATCTTTGGTAAACTTGTATGCTACTTTATTAACTTTTAATCTTCATTTTATTTTTATATATATCGAAACTTGACTCTAAAAGGCAAAGTGTTAAAACCCGGGCAGATTTCCAGTATAAATTTGTATTTTTATAATTCATTTGATCTTGTGCTAAAAATCAATATTTTTCCATACAAATCTGTATGCCTCTTTGCTAATCCTCTAATTTTTAATTTTTAATTTTTATTTTTACTTCTCCGTTTATTGCATATATATATATATATATATTATATATATATATATATATATATATATATATATGTATGTGTGTATATATGTATGTGTATGTGTATATATATATATATATATGTTTGTGTGTATGTATGTTATTTATTTCTTTTTTTTTTTTCTTTCTGTAACCTATATATAGGCCGTAACCTTTTATGTACTTCAGTGTTCCTGAGGATGTCATTAGACGAAATCGCTTGAGCACCTTTTTGTGTTTCCTTTCCTTCGTGGTTTTATTCATCATATATATATATATATATATATATATATATATATATATATATATATATATATAATGGCGCTCATAAGTATTCGTACAGAGAAATATTTCCGTTATATTCGTCCTCATCTTTTGTGCCATGCAAAGGATGATAGGTTTAAAATGTTTATAGTTCGTTCAGAAATAAGGAAATAAATAACAAATAACAAAATTAGTTAAACTCCAACATATAAAATAAAATATCAAAGAATTAAAAAAAAAAAAGTTGGAATGCAAAAGTTTTCGTACATTTATTTACAAGATTATTTAATACTTTGTACGTTCACCTTACGCTTTCAATGATTCGTTTTGGGTATTTTTCTACAAGGTTTCGACATCCCTCAGTGGTTATTTTAGCCCATTCTTTTAAAGAAAATTATTGCAATTCATCCAGATTCGAAGGGTTTCTCTTGGGGGCATCTTTTTTCAAATCAAACCATAAATTCTCGATTAAATTGAGACCTGAGCTTTGACTGGTCCACTCGAGAACCTTAATATTCTTTTGTTGAATCCATTCCATGGTGCTCTTACTTTTATTTTTTTGGATCATTATTTTGTCGCAGTACCGAATTGCGACCTATTTGCGACTCTCCGAACTGAAGACAATACATTTTCTTCCAAAATTTCCTGATATTTCTTCGAATTCAAAATTCCATTGATGACAACAAGCTTTCCTGGACCAAAAGCACTGAAGCATCTCCAAACAAGCAAATATCAGTTATATCACCACCTGTTTAACGGTAGGAAGGATTTTTTTTTTCCTCCAATGCAGTAGTTGATTTTCGTCAAACGTACTGCTGCTCGTTGTTTCCGAATAATTCAATTTTGGTCTCGTCTGCTTAGAGAACTTTCTTCCAGAACGCAAATCCATAATTTTTTATGATCCTTGGAGTACTTCAAATGAGCTTCTTTTTGCGCTTTTCGTAGAAGAAGTTCGTGCAATTCTTCCATGCACACCATTCTTTCTTAATGTACGACGTACAATAGAGGGGTGGACATCGATCTTACGCAGTCTTAATGTTTGGTAAATATCACGTGCAGTCACTCGTGAATTTGCAGCAGCCATTCTGCTGTACGTTCCGAAATCTTGCAAGGTCGTCCACACCTTGGTAGAGTTTTGATTGTTCCAAAGCCTTTCCATTTCTTTATAGCTGCAGCAACCTTCGTAAATGGAATTCGAAATTCTTCTCCTATCTTCCTATAACTCTTTCCAGACTCGTGTGCAGCAATAACAGATCTCTTACCACGACGACCCATTGCTTACTAATGGCTTGAACAACAGAGCTGTGCGCGCTAACTGATAAATATAGCGCCGCTAACGCTATGCAAATACATTCTAGCGCCGCTAACGCTAACAGTTTTTAAAATTAGCGGCGTTAACGCTAACGCTAATTTTGTCGCTACTTTTTATGAAATGTATAGCTAAGTAGTATTTTTTAATAATAATAATGCATTTGTATATATTTATGTGTTCGTTATTTGTTATTATCTTTTATAGTGTCAAATGGGAACAAAATTATATCTTTAAAATGATTATTGGGTATTCAAGAAAATTGCGTAATTTGATATTTATAATTAAACTTATTTATTGGAAAGACATTGTCCTCCTTTACATACTTAGTTCAGGAAACTATTTATTATTATACATTCTGCGTTCAGCATTATGCACAAAAAGCAACGTAATATAGAGAATACCATTCTAAGACTCTATTCATTTTAATTTATATTAGCGCTTAGCGGTTAGCGCCTAACATTGCCTAAAAATGTAGCGGCGCTATCTGTTCCGCTAACTATTTTGAAAAATAGCGCCGCTAATGGATGCGCTAATAATTAACTAGCGTCGCTAATTAGCGCCGCTAGGCGCAGTTCTGCTTGTACAGTCCTCAATCTTCCACGAAGATTCACAGAGAAAATTCTACAATTCAGAATTGCCAACAGTCTCTAATCAATGAACGGCCAACTACTGATAAAAAATTTAAATTCTTCAAACAAATGGTGGACACACAAATTATTAGATAATTTTGTAAATAAATGTACGAAAACTTTTGCATATTACTTTTTTTTATTTTCCTCAAATTCTTTGTTGATGTTTTACATTATATGTTGGAGTTAAACTAATTTTTCTATTTGTTAAATTTTTCCAAACGAACGAATAAACTTTTCACAACTATCCTATGCTTGGTATAAAAGATAAGGACGAATATAATTGAAATAGTTCTCTGTACGAATACTTATGAACGCCACTGTATATATATATATATATATATATATATATATATACAGGTTCTGCATGAGGATAAGCCGTTAAAATATAAATTTAAGATCTTAAAACGTAAAATTCTAAGTATAAAAAAAAAAAGGTAAAATTTAGTCTATCACGAACAAGTATGAAAAATATTATAATATAATTAAAGAATAAAAAGAACTTCTTTTTGTAAATTTTGAAAATTTAATAACAAAGTTTTGGTTAAAAAAAAAAAATGATAATATCATCAGTGAAAATGTTGGAATTTGCAAACTGATTTGATTAAAATAATGCAATTTATTTGGTATTGATTCAGTCTAAAATATACGAGTATATACGAGGGGCGGTTAGAAAATAAGTTTACATGGCGTATAATTTCGCAACTAAAGGACCTACATTGATTATGTTTGTATCAGGTGAATTTGTTAATCATTGTTGGCAACACTGCACGTCGATTCGGCTGCCATCTATCGTACATTGGTTATATGCAGAGTTGCCATTTGGCTCTTTTCGAAGCCAAACTCAGAAATTTTGGTTTACTTTGAAAGTGGTTGGCTTAAGAAAATATCGCCTGGCGTAAAATTAAAATTTGGCTTAATTTCTGCCAATTACTGACTTATTTGCATAGGTTATTCCGAATTTCATCAATGTGTCATCATAAATGGATGTAGCAATTAATATTTGCTACTTCTACTTAGTAAACCTGTCACTGAGACTATATAAATTATGAATATTAATTTTTGGTAACTTTTATTTCAGTATAGTTGCCACACAGTAATAACAAAATGAGTCATGTGGTCATTCCTCAGTTTGTTAACTTAGGCCCCATTGTGACTCTCGTTTAATTCTGAGTTTATTTCACTTAAAAGCAATTCTGTGTGTTTATTTATTTAACTTAGGTTTTATGATTTAAAATGTCATTGTCCAAAACATGGAAAGTGAATTACGATAGTTCCAGAAAATTTAGAAAGCAGTGGTGGGAAATTGAATTTCCTTTTATCACTAAATCCCCAGTTGGGAATTCTGAAGAAGCCTATTGTAAGGTATGTAAGAAAACTATCCTTCCAAGGAAATCTAATATAGTAAGACATTCAGAAAGTGCTAATCACATTTCTCTTATGAAAGCAATCAATTCTACAAGACCCCTTGGAATTACACCAGTTTCAAAGCAAAATTTGCAATCAGATAATACAAAGAAAATTGAACTTGAACGTGCAGCATGCATTGCATTGCATGAGTGTACCGTATCTGTTTGGTACTGCATAGTTTATGTTGCCTATGCTTGATAATTTTGAAAATTTAGTTTGGCTTAATCCTGTGTAATCTGACTTATTTTAGAAAGCTATTTGGCTTAACTGAGGTTGAAAAGTCTGACAACCCTGGTTATATGAGTCAGTTAAATATGGCGGCTCCACTGGAATAGTGCCCTGTCATTTCTGCAACGATATTCCGAGTCTACAGTGGTAAAGAATTTCTCGAGCGCATTGTCACACGAGACGAGACATGGGTTCATCACCGTACTCCGGAAACAAAACGTACCAGCATGGAATGGAAACACCCTGGGTCCCCGCGACCAAAGAAGTTCAAGATTGTGAGGTCCGTTGGCAAAGTGATGGTTACCGTGTTTTGGGAACACAAAAGCGTTTTGCTCGCAGACTTCATGCAAAAAGGCACAACAATCAATGTAGCTGCATATTGTTCAATACTGGAACGTTTACGAGCGGCTATTAAATGTAAACGTCCTGGACTGCTCCGTAGGTCAGGGAACTATTCCAGTCGAGCCGCCATGTTCAACTGACTCAATAACCAATGTACGATAAATGGCAGCCGAATCGACGCGACGTGGTGTTGTCAACAATAATTAACGAATTCACCTGATACAAACATAATCAATGTAGGTCCTTTAGTTACGAAATTATACGCCGTGTAAACTTATTTTCTGACCGCCCCTCGTGTTTAGCCATGAGTGGATCCTAGGGTCTTTGTTGGTCTGAAATATATATATTATATATATATATATGTAAAGAACGACGCTTGTATAGAAGAACGTTCCGCACAAGATGAGCAAACTTACGACTTACGAGAATTACGACTTCTGATTAATCGAGGCACATGGTGTAGTGGTTAGCATATCTGACCGGCAATCGGAAGATCCCGGGTTCGATTCCGGGTGGTTACCTCATTTTTCATTTGTTCGTTCTCCCTCCTCATCTTGTGTGGAACGTTCTTCTATACAAGCGTCGTTCTTTACATTAATTATAGTGTGTTGTTTGCAGTTAAAATGTATATATATATATATATATATATGATGTCCGAGAAGTCTATCTATTCACAGTATCATTGTTTCTACAAAATAGATAGGGACTTCCCGGTCACCCTATATATATATATATATATATATACAATTCCATTAACTATGTTTACACCCACTTTTCCCAGATTAATGGCCCCACTCCCCAGATTAAAAACGATTTTTGTGGTGAAGTGGTCCTCCCTCCCACACATTAATTATGTGGGCACCATGTTGACAAGTTTAATAGGTTTAAAAGTAATTTCGTAGGAAGGCACTCGCGCGGGGTGCCAACCCCATTTATTCTCAGGAATGGGGATCAGAGCCGAGAAATAAATCAGCTAATTAAATTCCGCGAAGCCACGAGATGTTACCACATTACAGTCATGTAACCTTCAGTGAGTTAAACATATATATATATATATATATATATATATACATATATATACACACGAGTATATAAGGTTGTGAAGGAAAATATCAGAGTGGCCTTAACTCCTTCACTCGAGTAGGTGCTACTGTAATCGTTTTGCGAAGCAGCGAGGCAGCCTGAAAAAAATACATTTTGGTTCAGGTAAGAGACGACTAAACTTTTCGTAGCGACATTCCACTTCTTTCACTCTTATTTCGCGTCGTCTCGTAATGAGCAATTTGCGGGGGTCAAAATCGAACTGATTAGCGAGCAATCTACTCGGACTGGTGTTAGGCAACACTTTTGCGAGTTACGACGGGTGAAGGGGTGCGGGAGAGAACTTCTTTTTGCTGGGAAAGGATTTCCCTCCCTTTGGGCGGAAGCCGGGCGTCTTGAGACAGATTCCTGAGGAATAATTATTCACGTATTCTAAAACTTACTTCGGGATTTATGACAATTTGTGTACAAAAGTTGGTTTTATATTTTCCTCTCTCTCTCTCTCTCTCTCTCTCTCTCTCTCTCTCTCTCTCTCTCTCTCTCTCTCTCTCTCTCTAGAGAAATTTTAAATTGGTAACATTTGAAGGTTTATTAAACCTGAACATGACCAAAAGTGGAAATAATAATAATGAATTAGTTGGAAGTTTTTTATGGCTCAAACTACGAAAAAGAATTTAAGAGTTTCGTGCCTTTAATTTTCGTTAATATTTCTCTAATTTTAAGTCTACAAATTCAATACACACACACACACACACACACACACACACACACACCTTGGTTAACCTTGGTTTTGCTTCCACCCGAATTGTTCATTCTGACGAAGGTCAAGTTTATCACTCCACGTTACACCGACAGTTTAACGTGGAACCCGAACCAGCAGCCCAGCGTCTTAACCACTAGGCTACCCAGGGTACCCATTTATCTACAAACCAATTTTTCTATTGTGTGGAAGGATGAACAGCTGGGTTTTGCTGTGTGCCGTCTGCCGTCACCGGGTCTCGATCCCGGGCTGATGGATTGGTAGTCAGGGACGCTAACCACTACATCACGGAGGCGCCACTCATATATATATATATATATATATAATATATATATATATATGGGAATTAAGTGGAATGATAATAATAGAATTAGGTCGAACTGCTATTTAGTGCCCGGTTAGGCTACTTTTCTAAACGTTCGGTCTGAAGCCGGCTGGACACGCTAAATTATTTCGTCCCTGTTCCATGTTCAATGTTAGACTTGATGTAAAACTTGATAGTTAATGGTGGTAAACTGTCTCCTCGTTCACTGTTTTGCATCATCTTACTTGACTTGAATGAATTCCGTCACTGCCTGATATTTTTGGGCTAAGCCAACTTTATTGTCAAGTAAAATGACCAGTGTTTGGACATATCATGTATTTTTCTGTTTCTAGAAAAGTTTCGTTGGTGAGGGCTGTATTCCTCCCTGCTATAATGTCCGATTTAAAATCATTTTAATCTGGAATTTTTAACTGAATTTCTAGAGAGAAGAATATTGTCTGTGGAAAATTAAAGCAAAAGAATATTCCAACAAATAATAATAAATTAATAGAAAAACTTAAGGAAGTAGATAAAGATGCGTGCAAGGAAATGGTACTTAAGAAAATAAATTCTCTGACGACGAATTTCAGGAAAGAAATGAAAAAAGTGAATTCATCGAAAAAATCTGGAGCAGGTGCTGATGATGTATACATACATAGTCTGTGGTATTTTAGCAATGTTTGCTTTCTCGAAGACCAGGAAATACCAAGAGAAAGTACCTTCAATATTAATGTTAATGATAATGAAGTAAGTAATTACCTACAAATCTACAGAGGCTAAGGCTAACAAAGACCCTAAGATCCACTCTAAGGTTAGCCCGAGAGAAAGGAAAGAGTAGGGGGTTAAAAGAGGAGAATAAGGGGTTAAGTAAGTAGCAAAACCTATCATTCGTGGATTAACATTCATTCAGAAAAAGAGAAAGAAAGACTCACCATCATCATCCGCCGGCCACTGCCGACAAGTCGGAAAAATAGTCGAAGAGAATAGGAAAGGGGTGAAAGATGAAAAGAAGTAAAATAAGAACGCTTACAAACCATGCAAACAGTCTTAACTCAAACACGGTCACACCATGCAAACTACAGACATGCAAGTAAAGAGGGATAAGAAAAAAAGTATATGAATACTTTATTTTATATATATATATATATATATATATATATATATATATATATATATATAAGTTGGATATGATTCTGTCTGTGAATCTGTCTGTCTGTCTGTCTGTGAACTTTTGGGTCTCTAAAAAAGCTGCATTTTTTAAATAATTACATGGTTAGGAAAAGATTATAGTCATGAAAATCTTGAGCTTCACATTGTGTCAAGATTTGTGAAGCTTAAAATTTTCATGACTATAATAATTTTAATGACCAAATAACTGAACTCCCAGTAATTGGGGCACCGCAGAACCATTAGTTACTAGGGGATACGACGAAAATAAAAAACGATTTGAATAATTAAAAGTTAATACAATCAGCCCACCCCAGGCAAGTGCTGGGCATAACAGCTAGTATATATATATATATATATATATATATATATATTATGTGTGTGTGTGTGTGTGTGTGTGTATGAAAATTATTTCACGAAAGTAACACGTGAAAAATATTTATGATGAATAAAACCACGAAGGAAAGGAAACAGAATGGTGCTCAAGCGCTTTCGTCTAATGACATCCTCAGGAACACTGAAGTACATAAAGAGTTACAGCTTATATATAGGTTACAGAAAAAAAAATAAATAAATAAAATATATATATATATATATGTTAAACACAGACCGTGCATGGAACAAGGAACTCTTCTGGGAAAATTAAATCACTATAGTCCGAATAAGTAATGGTAAATGACAAATACCATAGTTTTTTTTTTTCCTTTTTCATGATTTTAGCCCGACGTGGGCAACGGGTCTCTCGCAAAGAGATCCCATAAATATAGCTTCCCTCACCAGCTATCTGCAAAGCAGACAGGATCCAGCTTTGGGACGTGGATCTAGGTTTAAAGCAAACCTAGATCCCTACACTCAGAACCTCTATATAAGTAAAAGACTCGTTGCATTCACGTCGTGTTGAATAAATCAAAGAAAAAGGGGTAACTATTGTATTTTTAGCCAAAAAAACCAAAACTTAAACCTCAACCGGGACATTGAGCGTCCACTTTTCAAGGCACGAAACACGTCCGTTTAGTATACACAAACTCAGAATGGTTCCCTGAGAACATTATATGTTAAACACAGACCGTGCATGGAACAAGGAACTCTTCTGGGAAAATTAAATCCACTATAGTCCGAATAAGTAATGGTAAATGACAAATACCATAGTTTTTTTTCCTTTTTCATGATTTTAGCCCGACGTGGGCAACGGGTCTCTCGCAAAGAGATCCCATAAATATAGCTTCCCTCACCAGCTATCTGCAAAGCAGACAGGATCCAGCTTTGGGACGTGGATCTAGGGTTTAAAGCAAACCTAGATCCCTACACTCAGAACCTCTATATAAGTAAAAGACTCGTTGCATTCACGTCGTGTTGAATAAATCAAAGAAAAAGGGGGTAACTATTGTATTTTTAGCCAAAAAAACCAAAACTTAAACCTCAACCGGGACATTGAGCGTCCACTTTTCAAGGCACGAAACACGTGTAGGGATCTAGGTTTGCTTTAAACCCTAGATCCACGTCCCAAAGCTGGATCCTGTCTGCTTTGCAGATAGCTGGTGAGGGAAGCTATATTTATGGGATCTCTTTGCGAGAGACCCGTTGCCCACGTCGGGCTAAAATCATGAAAAAGGAAAAAGAAAAAAAAAAACTATGGTATTTGTCATTTACCATTACTTATTCGGACTATAGTGGATTTAATTTTCCCAGAAGAGTTCCTTGTTCCATGCACGGTCTGTGTTTAACATATAATGTTTCTCAGGGAACCATTCTGAGTTTGTGTATACTAAACGGACGTGTTTCGTGCCTTGAAAAGTGGACGCTCAATGTCCCGGTTGAGGTTTAAGTTTTGGTTTTTTTGGCTAAAAATACAATAGTTACCCCCTTTTTCTTTGATTTATTCAACACGACGTGAATGCAACGAGTCTTTACTTATATAGAGGTTCTGAGTGTAGGGATCTAGGTTTGCTTTAAACCCTAGATCCACGTCCCAAAGCTGGATCCTGTCTGCTTTGCAGATAGCTGGTGAGGGAAGCTATATTTATGGGATCTCTTTGCGAGAGACCCGTTGCCCACGTCGGGCTAAAATCATGAAAAAGGAAAAAAAACTATGGTATTTGTCATTTACCATTACTTATTCGGACTATAGTGGATTTAATTTTCCCAGAAGAGTTCCTTGTTCCATGCACGGTCTGTGTTTAACATATAATGTTCTCAGGGAACCATTCTGAGTTTGTGTATACTAAACGGACGTGTTTCGTGCCTTGAAAAGTGGACGCTCAATGTCCCGGTTGAGGTTTAAGTTTTGGTTTTTTTGGCTAAAAATACATAGTTACCCCTTTTTCTTTGATTTATTCAACACGACGTGAATGCAACGAGTCTTTTACTTATATAGAGGTTCTGAGTGTAGGGATCTAGGTTTGCTTTAAACCCTAGATCCACGTCCCAAAGCTGGATCCTGTCTGCTTTGCAGATAGCTGGTGAGGGAAGCTATATTTATGGGATCTCTTTGCGAGAGACCCGTTGCCCACGTCGGGCTAAAATCATGAAAAAGGAAAAAAAAAACTATGGTATTTGTCATTTACCATTACTTATTCGGACTATAGTGGATTTAATTTTCCCAGAAGAGTTCCTTGTTCCATGCACGGTCTGTGTTTAACATATAATGTTCTCAGGGAACCATTCTGAGTTTGTGTATATATATATATATATAAATATATATAATATATATCAGTGGCGACTCGTGGTATAAATGTATCGGAGTGCGATTTCATAAAATTTATAATTTTTAGAATTGTAGTACATAAACAATCACATGGTGCTTCCGTACGGTACTTATATGTCAAAAGAAGCCATAAATTTGTATTAAAAAAATATTTTAATAAAATATAAAAATAATTGTTGAATAAATTTGACTATAATAATGTACCACTGTACGACAACACGGACTCACAATAGGCTAGTGCGAATCCAACTGCCGCTCACAAGAGTACTGTACTTGTATTAACATATGCGGCTATGCCAGACGTACAATTCTAGTTAATTACAAATAAGTAATAATTTTAATAAAATACATATAAATGGCTTATATCATTATTACTGAAGTAACTATTAGTAAAAATAAAGTTATTATAAAAAAAATTCGCGATTGTACTTATATTTTCATTACAACAGTAAAATATAATTTATATTTACTTGAGCGAAAAATCTATCGCTCCATTCGGCTGCAATATTATTTTGTATTCAAACAGCGGTACGCTATTTGAAGCTATGCTATAAGTTTAGAATATTATGTACTGTATGAAGGCTTACTCAAAATGCCTCATGAATCATGATATGCCACATGAATTTTTAAAATATATTTCAAGAATATTTATTTTAATATCTTAAAATTAATATATTTTTTTATCTGTTAAATTAATATTTATCGTTTCAAGCAAGGGGGAGCGACCGCTCCATCGCTCCTATACGCCAGTCGCCACTGATATATATATATATATATACAATAAACGGAGAAATAAAAATTAAAATTAAAGGATTGTGGGAGGAGCATACAAATTTGTAAGGAAAAAACTATCGATTTTTAGCACAAGATCAAATGAATTGTTTCCAACCAATGTTATAGATAAAAAAAAACTACCGTTTTTTAGCACAAGATCAAATGAATTGTTTCCAACCAATGTTATAAAAAAAAAATACAAATTTATACTGGAAATCTGCCCGGGTTTTAGCACTCTGCCCTTCTTGGTTAAGGTTCGATGTATATAAAAATAAATTGAAAAATAAAAGTTATTAGAGTAGCATACAAGTTTTCCAAAGATTTAGCGTTCTACCCTTCTTATCTAAATCTGTTCTGAAGGAATTCAAAACAACAGGATCGAGTTGAAAAAGACCTTTGCTTATGTTGAAGTTATTTGTAAGTAGGATAACGGCAGACTCAAGAATATTTCTATTAACAATGTTGCTAGAGTGAAATAAAATTGAAGCATTATTCCAATCAATACAGTGGGATAACTCTGACAAATGGACAAAAAGGGCACTGAGCGACTGTCCTGTTCTAACGGAATATTGATGCTGTTTTATACGTGTGTGCAAATCCTTTCCCGTCTGACCTATGTAAAAGGAATCACATTGTTCACAACCAATTTTATAGATAATGCCTGAATTATTGGTAGGGCTATTTTTTACTGATATTTTCACAATATCGTTAATATGAAAATACTACATTAATATCCAAAAGTTTAAGTACATTAGCAATGCCTAAAAAGCCCGGGAAAAATGGAAGTACTAAAATATTTTTTGACAAAGTACGAGTGTTATTATTCACACGATAGAAAGTTCGTTTTGCCTTGTTGAGACAAGATTCCGTAAACGCAGATGGATAACAGATCACTTCCAATACTCGGGACATGACACCCCCACTAAGAAGGCCATTTTTTTCTTCACTGTTTCTCCGCGCCCTTAGGATCGCCAGTCCGGAATACATCGATGCCGAATTAAAAAAAATCAACGGTATTGGAAGTGATCTGTGTTATCCATCTGCGTTTATGGAATCTTGTCTCAACAAGACAAAACGAACTTTCTATCGTGTCAGTAATAACACTCGTACTTTGTCAAAAAATATTTAGTACTTCCATTTTTCCCGGGCTTTTTAGGCATTGCTAATGTACTTAAACTTTTGGATATTAATGTAGTATTTTCATATAACAATATTGTGAAAAATATCATAGAAAAAAATAGCCCTACCAATAATTCAGGCATTATCTATAAAATTGGTTGTAAACAATGTGATTCTTTTTACATAGGTCAGACGGGAAAGGATTTGCACACACGTATAAAACAGCATCAATATTCCGTTAGAACAGGACAGTCGTTCAGTGCCCTTTTTGTCCATTTGTCAGAGTTATCCCACTGTATTGATTGGAATAATGCTTCAATTTTATTTCACTCTAGCAACATTGTTAATAGAAATATTCTTGAGTCTGCCGTTATCCTACTTACAAATAACTTCAACATAAGCAAAGGTCTTTTTCAACTCGATCCTGTTGTTTTGAATTCCTTCAGAACAGATTTAGATAAGAAGGGTAGAACGCTAAATCTTTGGTAAACTTGTATGCTACTCTAATAACTTTTATTTTTCAATTTATTTTTATATACATCGAACCTTAACCAAGAAGGGCAGAGTGCTAAAACCCGGGCAGATTTCCAGTATAAATTTGCATTTTTTTTTTATAACATTGGTTGGAAACAATTCATTTGATCTTGTGCTAAAAATCGGTAGTTTTTTTTTTTTTAATCTATAACATTGGTTGGAAACAATTCATTTGATCTTGTGCTAAAAACCGATAGTTTTTTCCTTACAAATTTGTATGCTCCTCCCACAATCCTTTAATTTTTATTTTTATTTCTCCGTTTATTGTATATATATATATATATATTTTTTTTTTTTTTTTTTTCTGTAACCTATATATAGGCTGTAACTCTATGTACTTCAGTGTTCCTGAGGATGTCATTAGACGAAAGCGCTTGAGCACCATTCTGTGTTTCCTTTCCTTCGTGGTTTTATTCATCATATATATATATATATATATATATATATACGTAAAGAACGACGCTTGTATAGGAGAATATTCCGCGCAAGATGAGGAGAGAGAACGAAACAAATGAAAAAATGAGGTAACCACCAGGGAATCGAACCCGGGATCTTCCGATTTTTTTCATTGTTTCGTTCTCTTTCCTCATCTTGCGGAATATTCTCCTATACAAGCGTCGTTCTTTACGTTAATTATACGCGTGTTTGCAGTTAAAATGTATATAATGTACGGCATGCGAGAGGTGCCCCCTTGGGGCATTGGTTTCTGCGCGTATGTAGGAGAATTACGGCATTTGTTCGAGTGAGGCCCATGGTGTAATGGTTATCATATCTGACCGGCAATCGGAAGATCCCGGGTTCGATTCCCGGGTGGTTACCTCATTTTTTCATGTTTCGTTCTCTCTCCTCATCTTGCGCGGAATATTCTCCTATACAAGCGTCGTTCTTTACGTTAATTATACTGCGTATTTGCAGTTAAAAAAAAAAATATATATATATATATATATATTCGCACGTTTCTGGAACAATAAACCCAAGGACTTGCGGTGAAATTGCGGTTGAAAATTTTAAATCTTTTTTAAGATTTTCCAATAGCTAGAAATCGCAGCATAAACACTCAAGCACTCGTGCGGGATAACTGCATCTCTCATTACCATATCTTGTCGTTTAATTAATGAGTAACCAAAGACAAAAGTTCTAAGTATGTAGCTTCATCCAAGCGTAATTAATTAAACCGATCTTCAGGCTCTAATTTCAATTCGCTTAATAAATTAGTGCGAGAAAATTCGCTTCTTTTTAATAACCATTTTTTTGTCCATTTCGATTTCTTTTTCTGTTTTTTCGACGTTAAAGCAATTGCAATTGCTACTAAATTTAATGAGTCCCAATCTAGGGACATGTTAACACAACAACAAAAATGGAAACTGACAAAACGATCATGTAAGATGTTAATGTGTGTGGGATCTTGCGCGTTCAAGTTTCACGTCAAGTCTAATAACATTGAACATGGAACAGGGACGAAATAATTGAGCGTGTATGGCCGGCTTAAGAGTGGTTCATTTAGATTAGATTAACTGAAATTAATTAGGTTAGGTTATTGTCTATCGTTTCGAGGAAGGTAAAAACCTAAACCCCAACTACGTAAGTGTTACTCCAAGACGAGGTAAAACGATGATTTTAAAAAAGTCAAAAGTCACAAGTTTAAAAGGAAACCTTGACATTAATTTCCTTCCACATAAATTTAAAAATAGTCTTACTTTTAAAGAGCAAAAAACTTTACCTTTTTGTATGACTTTCCAATTAGTTTGACCAAATTTTTCTTTACTAGATCATGGCCACTATTTCTGATCCCTGAAAATCAGGGTTCCCAAATGACCTTAATTCTAAAAAATTTTCTTATTTTTGGCTTCAAATCTTATTTATTTTTATTTTTCAATTTTTCATTTTATTTGTCTATCAGAATAAAATGCTAACGATATATTCAAGATATTCTTATTTGTGGGACGGAATTCTTATTTTCTGGAGTTGAGGTTCTGATTTTTAATTCTTAGACTTGAGAACCCTGCTGTAAACTTGTCTTGCCATACAGCCACACTCAGCTCATAAATTTACTTCTTTCAGATTTCTAGTTTAACAAAGTCCAAATTTCGTTCATTTGTTCCATCAATATTTAGATGTTTAGTGAAGTATTTTAGTTAATATATTTGTCCACATATTTTAGCTTCCAAAGATTTTTTGTAAGTGCTCAATAGTATTAACAATAGTCTACAACTTCATGTTGTTTTTGGTGGTATAAGGTGTACATAGTCACATACATATAACTTTGGTTTTGCTTCCGCCCGAATTGTTCATTCTCACGAAGGTCAAACTTGTCACTCCACCTTAGACCTACAGTTTAACGTAGAATCCGAACCACGCCCCACCAGTAGCCTAGCGTCTTAACTACTAGGCTACCCAGGGTACTCATTTATCTACCAACCAATTTTTTTTATTGTATAGAATGATGAACAGCTGGGTTTTGCTGCGCGCCGTTTGCCGTCACCGAGTCTCGATCCCGGGGCCGATGGATTCGTAGTCAGCGACGCTAACCACTACATCACCAAGGCGCATATATATATATATATATATATATATATATACTCAACCGGTCAACCCTGGAACAATCTTCTTCAATCCATCTTTCCCTCTGTCTATGACCTCCATCCAATCTTTCCAACGCAGTGTCTAGGCATCTCGAAAATCCTGGACCTTGATTTTGGCTCTCTTCTTCTTCTTCTATTGGGAGTGGGGACACTTTTGCTGGCGTTCGGTCTTGGCCCCTTCCTTCCTGCATAAATTATATATATATAAAGGAAAAATTAAAATAAATAAAATAATATCATGCACTCGTTGGAGGCTATTTACTCAACGTGTTATAAATGGAAACATTTGTAATAAAAATAAATAGATTAATATTTACATTTCATGCATATAGAATCGTGTTATAATACAATTCGATAAAAGCATACGCTGCTACATTTAACTCGACGACTCAACTATATATATATATATATATCAGTGGCGTGCGGTGATTTTTCGTCAAGGGGAAGCAGTTCAAGCAAAAACAACAAAGATTATATAAAATAAAAATAAAACTTTAAAATACTCGTATATAATAAAAACAAAACACATGTAATCATCTACTTACTTTACTTATAGGTTAATTCTATTCTTCTTTCTTTTTTATTAAATATATCTATTATTTCTTCGTAAAAGGCATCGGTTTTCATATCCTTAAGAAGCTTTTTCTCAATTGAGATTAAAGCTAAACTTGCAAGCCTTTCTTCCCCTTGCACATTTCTAGCGTAGTTATGTATTCGCTTTAAATGAGAGAATGACAGCAGACAGCACGTTAAGTTGCCAGATATTTCAAGAAAATTAACTATAAGATCTGGACAGCGAAATCTAAATTGCTTCCTTTTTGACATAGGGAAGGATAAAATAACGATAAATATATATTCTTTTTCGCTTAACATGGCCATGGAATTTTTTAGTAGAAAAACTATATATGAAACTTGTTGTATTCAATAAATACTACATTATTAAACATTAAATGAGTTTTTAGAATGGAAAGAAACAATTTGTAACTAAAAAAAAAGCGAAAGTCTGGGAAAAAGGATGCATTTCGTCAATTGTTGTCCAACTCGAGATTTTTTGCGTCGGCTTTCTTAAAGGTTCTTGCACGAACGGCAACCAATGTGTATATACTATGTATCCACCTGATTACCAATCAAATGCTATAAATAATATAATAAAATGATTTTGTACAGATTATTAACACATATTGAACTGTTTAAACTTTAAAGTATAATACAGCATTTTCTTCTTTCTTTGAATAGGGAAGCATTGCTTCCCTTGCTTCCATGGACCGCACGCCACTGATATATATATATATATATATATATATATATATATATATATATGTGTGTGTGTGTGTGTACAGATTAACAGAGATTTGAATATCATACTCCATTTTATGTGCAGCAAAATGAACGAATTCATTACAAGATGAAAAGTCACCAGAAAATGTTTAGAATAAGCATGGTTTATTTAGTACGTACTACGTATGGTAATACTAACCGTCAATCTGGGAGTGATATCCTGGTCCGCGAAATTCTGGGTAAAAGTATACATATATATATTGGGTTTTGTTTGAACCTGTATTCGACCCCTTTGAAGAATCCTGCTCATTTTGGGGGGGAGGGGGTAATTTTCCATTTTTCTGTAAGGGTACCCATTTATCTACCACCAGTAGAATGATGAACAGCTGAGTGTTAGCTGCGCGCCGGCTAGGTTACGCTTGCTGGGAATCGAACTCGGGTCAATGGATTCGTAGTCAGCGACATTAACCACCACACCACCGAGTGTTGTGTGTTGTGTGGTGTGTGGTGTGTGTGTTTCCATAACGTTGAATCAAGAATTACTTGCAGAAAAACAAGTTAAATGTTCATTATAACTTGTAAAGGAAACTAAATGTGCGCCGATTTCTTTCTAATTAGTGTTGACTCCGTTCTCAATTGTAAGAAAACTCGGACTTAGTATGCTTCATGGACTGCTCTCGATTTTCCTACGAAATTGCAAACAAGGGTTTTCTTGAGAAACCTAACCTAACCTAACCTAACCTGACCTAACCCTACCTAACCTGACCTAACCTAACCTGGCCTGACCTAACCTAACCTAACCTGACCTAATCGAGTTTCTTATACTATTGTTTTTTGCAAGATATATATCGCACTAATTCTTGTCATTTTTTGTGAATTTGTATGGTATGGCGTAAGCGCCACACCACCTCGGACTTATTCAAAAAGATGTTGGAGCGTATTGCGTCGTTTCAGTAAATAAATTTATTCAATATCCAATAACATTTTTCTTTATCATTTCTCAAGAAAACCGATTGCAGAAACAAAATCAGGGTCATCGACTGCCCTTGTTTGCAATTTCGTAGGAAAATCGAGAGCAGTCCATGAAACATACTAGTCCCGAAAACTCCAAAATGCATTCTTTCTCACTTGTTTTTTCACATTCAAACGGGTACAAAATTTGATTACCGGAGAGAGAGAGAGAGAGAGAGAGAGAGAGAGAGAGAGAGAGAGAGAGAGAGAGAGTTTCCCAAACTTGATTCGACAACATTTCAATGAAACTGTCAAAATGTCAAAGGATCGTCATTCAATTTTAACTTATTTGGCAATCCTGGATACACTCACTTTCATAATACAACTCTTCAAAGTTCAACATCGAAAATTATATATATATATATATATATATATATACACACACACACAGGGTGGCCCAAAAGTCAGGACACATAGGGGCAATAATGTGTCTCACGCATTGTGTTGGTTTACAGTATTCATAATAAGTGCCCAAACTGAGACCCATTAACCTCGATACCCTTCCCTTCTCAATTCTTCTTCTGAGTGACATCCTCACACGTCTCGACATAACAAGGGAAATCTTGGAACATTCTGCTGTTATTCGAGTCTTCAGTTTCTCCAAAGGACGATCCAGGAACGATCACTGTAAACGATGGCTTTCAAATTATCCCACAAAAAGAACTCAAAAGGCGTTTGATCTGGTGACCTAGGAGGCCACTCAACAGGACCTCGTCGTCCAATCCAGCGCTGCCCAAATAATTCATTCGGGTAATGACGAATTCTGAGGGTGAAGTGTGGTGGAGCGCCGTCCTGTTGAAAGAAGAACCCCCCTATTCGTGTTGTCTCGCCTGTGCACGGGCCTCCATCATCAGTGAACATGATATGACGGGTAATATTATGTTGGCTTGTCACCCACTCACAGAACTATAGGCGGCGGTCCGTATCGTCGCTAGGCAGTTCTTGCGTCAGGCATATCTTGCAGAGATGGAAATGATTTGCTCTCAGACTTTGATGACATGACGTCCTCGACACGCCCGTCTCTCTGGACAACCTTCGGTTAATTTATTCGGACTGTTAAATAAATTTCCCAGTACTAGTACGTGGTCGGTTAAGAACACTCCCGGTTGCTTTAAATCGCTCAATCAGTTTTCTGACAGTTGAGAAACCAATGCTTTTTCTCTTTTGACTTTGCTGATTAAATTGTGTGTGACACTTCTGTACGTGGTTCCTTCTCTTGCGTACATGAAGACCAACTTCACTCGTTCATCTTTTGTTAAATCCCTATGTGTCCTGACTTTTATATATACAGCCTTGGTCAGAATTATTAGGCACCTTTAAAATTCTAAGTAAAAATATATGTTAGTGCAATAAAGGATATAAAAACAATGATATACCTGTTACTTTTAATTATTTACATTAATTTTAATACCTGGTATGTCTGCCTTTGTCCTTAATTACCGCCTTTATTCTGTTTGCCATATTGCTCACTAAGTTGTTGCATATTGAGCTTGGCAGTTTATTCCATTCCTGCTGTATAATGTTCTTCAGTTCACTTTTAGAGGTGCATCTGTGCTTCCTGATACTCTTCCCGAGATGGGCCCACAGGTGTTCGATGGGATTTAGGTCTGGTGATTGAGGGGGCCAATCCATGACTTTGATATTATTCTGCTCGAACCAATTTTTGCTGTGACGAGAAGTGTGGCACGGAGCGTTGTCTTGTCGGAAGATGACACCTTCAGGGACATTATTGTTGAAGATTTTGGCTACTGAGCGCTCATATACTTGATCCAGCACGGTGGTGTACTTGATAGAGTTCATCCTGCCGTCACAGATTTTCAACATTCCGGTCCCTGTCAGAGCCATGCAACCCCACACCATGATGCTACCCCCTCTGAACTTCACAGTAGGTACCACGCATTCAGCATGGTGCGCTTCCGGTCCCAGACAATTGGTCCAATGACAATTGGTCCAATGACGATTGGTCCAATGCCGATTGGTCCAATCAGACAATTCGTCCAAGGGACCATTTTTCCAACGACGATTCGTTCAATCGGGCGTTAAATGGAATGAAGTTAAATGAAACTTAGAAAAAACTTTATTTACAGAAATTGATATAATAATTATTTGAAGTTACTTTGTTTATTTATAAAACATACTATAGCTAAAAGCTACATATTAAACTAAAAGCATAAAGCATACTTATTAACTAAGAGAAAAATGCAGTATCATGTATTCAGTCTCAGATTAAAGCCTATGGTGGTAATGCTAATATTTTTAGTAAGAGACAACCTTGGTTTTCTACTACAGATAGAATTGTTAATTATGGCGATTTAATATTTGGAAATACTGGTGGTGTACAGAAGTATAATAATACTAATCCTTCTTTTTATTTGAAACAAACTTATTATATTGCTTTTGAAGGTTTTATTGGTATGTAATAAATGAAAACTGTTTATAATGTTGTACTTACCCTTTACATTAGTTTGTTCCTTGTTCCGACTGCCCAGGCATGGTGTGTACAGTTCCTCCACACACTTATCCCATTGTATTTTTAGGTCTCGGGGGTACGGGGGCGGAGCCCCCGTATAGACCACGTACCTCTACATTACGGTGCATAGGGTTTTTCCTTTCCTCTTTCGGATAACACTATTTGGCACACACGCCGCTCCATGGGTTTCACAAAAGCAGTTGTAAAGGGAAAAGAGATGTGACTCTTATGAAATCTAACACAGTAATGTTGTAAGTCGAACCCCAACATTTCCACGTAAACTGTTGGTTTTAAGCTATACTCGTCGTTGTATACGCTACCAGTTGGACCAATCGGTATTGGACCAATCGTCATTGGACCAATCGTACCAAATGCGTATGCTTCACCTGCTCTTCGGCGAACATAAACGGCCCCAGGGGTCCCGAAAATCTGACAAAAAAGTAGGATAAATGAATTGTTTTACCATAACGGTTGTAACGCATTTAAATGCATTTCTATACAATGTAACAATATAAATAAGTAACTACTCTGAATGTGTGTCTTACCTCGAAGTTACTTTCGTCGGACCAGATCACTTTAGCCCAGTCCTCAAGGGTCCAATTTTGGTGGTGTTTGGCCCACATTAGCCACTTCTTTCGGTTGACCTCAGACAGAAACGGCTTTTTCCTGGCCTTCCGTCCTTTGAGGCCTTTTTCTGCAAGCCTTCTTCCAGCGGTACGACTGGAGATGGACTTCCCAGTTGTTGACTGAAAGGCTGCAGCGACGTCCGAGGATGATTTCTTACGATCTGTCAGGCTAATTCTTTTCAGCAGCCGGTCTTCTCGGGCCGTTGTTGACCTTTTCCTACCTTGCCCTGCCCTATTCTTGTAAGACTCGGTTTCCTTGTACCTTTTTAACGTTGTCTGTACTGCACATCTTGAGCATTTCATTTGTTTTGCAATCTTAACCTGGGATAGTCCTTGCGAATGTAATAAGACTATTTGGGCCCGTTCACCTTCTGAAAGTAGCTTACCCCTCGCCATTATTGTAGCAACTACTTTTGTAAACAAATAGAACATGTGATATTAGGTCGTTTCTTCTTCTTAACTTGCTTACATTTGTATTATCTTCATTTTACATCTCACAAATTTCCTGAAAAACAAATAAATGTATGTTATGTTCGTTATTTATTCTTGATATCTTATCAAAAGCATTAAAGTTTCAATTAATCACTAAAACAACACATTTGAAATTATTAAACTAATTAATATGTAGTTTAAAACAAAAAAAGAAGGGGTGCCTAATAATTCTGACCAAGGCTGTATATATACAGGGTGGGCCGAAAGTCTGGATCCATAGGAAAATATTTATTTTAATACATAAATTACAACAAATGGTAAATACTTAAAATGAATATCAACTTTAACTCGTAAATGCGTATCCGTGATACTGTACAGTGGTTCGTACTCCAGTATAAGCAACAAATTATAACAAATGCTCAAATTGGCGGCCTCTGACATCGAGACACGTAGGGATGGAATTTAGGATTTTTAATAATTCTTCGAATTGACGTTCTCGAGATGCGTGTTTCATTTGATAATCTTCTTGTTGACTTTACTGGACTATTCGTTAAAGTTTCACATACCATTGCAGAGGTATTTTCATCAGTTGCAGTTTTTGGACGACCAGAACGCTGTCGATCATGTTAGATTCGAAGCCATTTCTGGGCTGAAATAAAAAAAGTATTTGAGTATTTATACTGGAGTACGAACTACTTACTGTACACTGGTAGGGTGGAGCGAAAAATACTTTTTTTCTAGTATGAAGTTCTAATAGTGATTAAAAGTTGCATTTAGTGGACCAAATATGCCTGCCAAAATATGAGTTAATTTGTTTAAAACTTTTAGCTGCCACCAGGGGGCTAAAGTTAACACAATTTTGTGTAAAAAGGAAAAAAATGCTTCTATTTTAGGTTTGTCAAACTATTATAAAATTTTATCTTAGAATTATTTAATAGATTGATTAAGATTCTTAAATGATAGGAATTCGTTTTGTAAAAATGCCTTTTCATATGCTTAATATCTTCAGCTGCCACAAGAGAGCTGAATTTAAAACATTTAGAGTAACTGAGTCATGTTGAGACTAAACTGAATGTTGTTGGGGAGGGTTGTGGGGGAGGGTTTTGGTGTGAAGGAATTTCTTTCTGTGAGTCATTAGAACAGTCTGTTAACACTTGTCTTCTTAGGTAGTAGGCCTAGTCGCTCAGTTGATCGGAGAGTTTTTTAATATGATCGGAATATTATAAACTTTATTTTAAAGTGATTTATATAGAGATAATATTGATTTTATTATAAAATGCTTGTTATAATGTATTATATAATTTTAGTTTATTTATAAAATATATTATATATTTATGTAATATATTATATATACTTATAAAATATTTATATATATTAATTATATAATGTTTTGATGTTACAGGATATTTTGTGATTGTGAATTTTTCTTAAAAATATTATGGCATCAAATACTAAATATAAACATTTCACTAGAGAACATATGAAGTGTGCCATATTTGAAGTACCTTGTGAGATGAGTGATATGCAACTACCAACTTATAACTGCATTATGAAAGATTACCTGTTCACAAAACATTTAGTGAAGGAGCAGATGAATAACAAGGAGCCTTCATTTTCTGAAATAGCAGAGGCAGTTTCCAAAAAGGTAGAAAATATTTGGAAGAAGGCCTCTTTGCCAATAGTTTCACATACACGCGTTTTACAGATGATGCGAGTGTACCATGATAAATACAGGTCCTTATTAAAGCCATACAAGTCACGCAAGGATCAGCCTAAGTACAAAAATCAGCTTGAAGAATTTGAAAACTCTTCAAAATGCACTTTGTTTGACATCTGCACCTGCAAATGTAAGGAGTTTAGGAGATGCTCATGTGAAAAGAGTAAGAAAGTCCCTCCAAAAGAGCAGGATTTTTTAAATGACCAACGAACACGCAGAATAATGGTGATAGGAAGCATTGACATAGCACACACAAGACGATTACAAGCAAGAGAACATCGAAAGGAAATGGAAAAAGCACGTCTGGAATCCTCACAAACAACTAGTGCTGCTATAACCAATACGTCCAACTTACAAATCGAAACAGAGACAAGTGAACTTCAACAACTAGAAGAGATATCTGAAGATAATGAGGAAGATACAACCTCGACTCAATATGTAATATCAGAACAACAGATGCGTGAGCCACTGCCTTCATTAGCAATTACTTGTGATAGATTTAAAATGTCGGACAGAGCTGGGGCTGCTATTGCTTCTGCAGTATTGGCAGATCTTAAAATTGTTACTCCGAAGACAAAGGGAATATTATAGACAGAAGTAAGCTAAGACGTGAAAGACAAAAACAGAGAAAGGAACTACAACAGATAGGAGAGCCAAAAACCATGCGGGATTATACTTTGATGGCAGAAGGATAAAACAATGATTCAAGTCCAGGAGAGTGATGGCTCTAACCACCAAAGAACCAAACGCGAAGAGCATATCAGCATAATATCTGAACCACACTCTCTGTACTTTGTACATGTGACACTTCCAGTGGCAAAGCTAAATACATTTGCACAGCGCTAGTGAATTGCTTGAAAGAAAGGAATGTTGATATAGGGAACATCGTTGCAGTTGGCTGTGATTCGACAGTGGTTAACACTGGTAGTATTGGAGGCACAATAAGATTACTGGAAGAAGCCTTTAATAAGCCATTGCAGTGGCTGATATGCCTTTTACACCTTAATGAACTTCCATTGCGCCATCTATTTCATCACTTGGATGGTACCACTACTGGACCAAGAGCATTTTAAGGAGAAATTGGCCGAGCACTTTCAGACTGTGAAAAGCTTCCCATAGTTAACTTCAAACCCATTGAAATTCAAGAGGACATGTGTGAAATTGATGTAGATGACATAGTACCGACCAGAAATACCTTCTTGAAATTCACAAGGCTATATCAAGTGGAACATTCTCAAAGAGTCTTAGTCATAAGAGTCCAGGCAATATATCAC
>JAJOZX010000072.1:302500-470000 GCA_023014485.1 Bathynomus jamesi
TTTTAGTGATTATAAAAATATATAAAATTCTTTATTTATTGCAGGTATTAAAATTACTCTAGCTGATAAGGTGATAATATAATGGCTTCTCAATTAATTGGTGATTCGGAGAGGCAACGTGTGATAGATCGCATACGAGCAATACATTTCGGGAAGCTCGTGATGCTGGAGCCACCTTTATAACACGTTCTTGTGTTGGTGTGTTTGTTTTGTTCACTGCAAAGAAGCTCATGTGGGTGCTGAAGCCAAATGGTCAGAGTTGGGATGGAGAGTATTTTCGTGATATTATTCAATCCCAGCATGTCATTCCTTTTCTAAGAAACCCAAACAATGTTATGGATGTCGATCAGGTCACACTTCTGCACGATAAGGCCCCCTGCTTTAAGACATTAGCCACTCAACAGTTGTTGCGGAACCATGAGATCGATTTCTTTGGAAATGAAGAATGGCCAGGAAATTCTCCTGACCTGAACGTCTGTGAACACATTGGATCAGTTATAAAGGACAAGGTTGAATGTCTCTTGTTTCAAGAACCTGCAGCAAATCGATTTTCGAAGGATACAATGACGCAACACATTGAAACTGTTTTAGCAAATTTGCGTAATTCACGTCACTTTTGGCAAGTTATTCAAAGCGAATTCAGGCTGTCTTGGAAGCCAATGGCGGGAACACCAAGTTTTAATTGTTTCTCATTAAATGCAGGATTAAATTCTCTTTTGTAAGGTATGTTTAGTTTTACTGTACCTCTAATGGTATAGGCCATGGGCGGGGGGGCTAAGGTTTATTGGAGCCCCGTACAGTATATATACACCGGGTGTCACATTCGAAATGAAACAACTTTCAAACTCTGTAATTTTTAAAGTATTGATGTGAGAATGTTGAAACTTTGCCAGTTACTACAACATATGCATAAGTTTTTGTCATTATGTTTTTTGTTTGTTTCAGATTGAATTATGCTTACCCCACAAGAAAAAGCGAAATGTATGTTATGGATGGCTGAGTTGAAGTCCCCTACTCTGGTGCAACGGCGATTCCGTACAACCTTTCACAAGGAACCACCCACCAGAAGAGACCTATATGCATGGACCAAGAAATTTGAGGAGACTGCAGTATTCTAAAGGAACACTCTGGAGGGCGAAAAAGATCGGAAGAAGATGTTGAACGACGAATACGCGGCACCTTTGGTAGTAGCCCGAGAAAGTCCATCCGTCGTGCCAGTGTCGAACTGCAGATTCCTCGTTCAACTGAAAGAGAGCATCACCGAAGCGGTGGACTCTGTAACCCCTGAGATGCTGGGCAACGTGTGGAGGGAAATTGAGTACCGTTGCGACCTGGTCCGTGCTACAAATGGTGCACATATTGAATGCATACAATAAAGAACTCTAATGTATCTAAATGTTATAATTCACATATATCATATGAAACTTTATGACAATGTAATATTTACACAGTAAATAGTCAATGTTTGCGTCATTCAATAAAAAATTATAAGGTTTCAAAGTTGTTTCATTTCGAATGGGACACCCGGTGTGTATATATGAAAATTTTTTCACGAAAGTTACACGTGAATAGTATTTGCTGAAAATAATCACGAAGGAAAAAGGAAACAAAGTGGTGCTCAAGCGCTTTCCTCTAATGACGTCTAGTGTTCGTCTAGTGTTCCTGAGGATGTCATTAGACGAAAGCGCTTGAGCACCGTTCTGTTTCTTTTTTCTTCATGGTTATTTTCATAATATATATATATATATATATATATATATATATATATACATTTAACTGCAATGACCACGCAGTATATTAATGTATAGAAACGACGTAAGTATAGAGGAGCGTTTGCACACGAGGAAGAGAAATAACGAACAAATGAAAAATGAGGTGAACCGCCCGGGAATCGAATCCAAGGCCTTCCGATTACCGGTCGGATGCGCTACCATTACACCACGGACCTCGATCAGTCATAAGTCGAAATTCTCCTACATAGGGCAGAAACCAATGCCCTCAGAGGGCACCCTCGCAAATCGTGAATATGTACATTTAACTGCAATGACCACGCAGTATATTAATGTATAGAAACGACGTAAGTATAGAGGAGCGTTCTGCACACGAGGAAGAGAAATAACGAACAAATGAAAAATGAGGTGAACCGCCCGGGTTCACCTCATTTTTCATTTGTTCGTTATTTCTCTTCCTCGTGTGCAGAACGCTCCTCTATACTTACGTCGTTTCTATACATATATATATATATATATATATATATATATATACAGATACAGGGTGGGCGGAAAGTAGCTCCCTAATTTAAATTACATATAAATTATGTATAAATTGTGATTGTATTGTTATATTGTTATGGTGTGTTCTCTAAAGTGGTACAATTGTAACGTTCATTTTTTTTTTTTCATTTCAGATTGAAGGGTAACATGGCTGAGCGTTTACACTGCAGGAGCGTGCCCAGTTGGCGGCACGGTACGAAGTTTGGCAATCTGTCGTTCGAGTTCAAAGATGGTGGCGGGCCATTCACGGACCACGTGCCCAAGTGGACCCGAAAACAATCAAGAACTGCCACTCGAAGCTCATGACCACGGGGTCTGTGGCAGATGTTCGAAGATGTGGTCGCCCTTCGACATCCAGGGCCCAGGAGACGGTGCAGGCAGTTCAGGAAATGTTCGCACGGAGTCCACGAAAGTCAACTCGCCAGGCAGCTCGGGAAAGTGGAACTCTCCCGCTACTCAGTGCGAACTGTGCTGAAGAAGGAGCTGAACTGGCGTGCGTGGAAGCCGCATTACTGCCAATCTCTCTCGGACGAGGACTGCGACATTCGCATGGAGTTCGGGGAAATCATGCTGGCTTGGCATGAAGACTGGCCCCATCTCTTCCGCAACATCCTCTGGAGCGACGAGGCGGTGTTCCACGTCGGAGGCTTTGTCAACCGCCACAATTGCACTACTGGGCAGGAGAGGATCCCATGGTTACCGCTGAAAAACGGCAGAATCGGTTCAGTGTAACGGTGTGGTGTGGTATTACCTCAGATCAGGTTGTGGGCCCGTTCCTTCTGCGCAACACCATGAATGCTGAGCGGTACCTTGCTATGTTGCGAAACGAGGTCTGGCCGGTTGTCAGCACATGGGAGAACATCGACGATCTGATATTTATGCAAGATGGCGCCCCTCCGCACTTCGCTCTTGTTGTCCGTGAGTGGCTGGATGCCCACTTCCCTGGGCGTTGGATGGGTCGTCGTGGTCCACATCAATGGCCAGCCAGGAGCCCCGACTTGACACCGTGCGACTTCTTTCTTTGGGGGTGGGTAAAGGAAGAAGTCTACCGCACCAAACCGAGGACATTGGAAGAACTGGAGGACCGAATTCGGGAAGTCATGTCCTCCATCCCGCCGGAGTTCCTGCTAAAGTCAGTGGACGCCATTCCTGGGCGGCTCCAGAAGCTGTGGAAAGAGTTGGAGCCCACATTGAATTTTAGAGAAAACCTACCATGTATGCCTACCTTTTCATATTATTTCTTCTGAAATAAATGGATAATATACGTATTTTTTTACCAATCCAAATAGGGAGCTACTTTCCGCCCACCCGTAATATTAAGTTTCATGGAGACCAGACAACACTAGGTTAGGTGTTCCGGATCAAATGTAGAATTCGGACCCCAGCCTTCTTTAGTTAGCTTTATAAGGCTAACTAACGAAAATATCATGACCTAACCTAACCAATCGCCAAGGGTGTACAGTTAACCTAACGATTGGTTAGGTTAGGTCGTGATATTTTCGTTAGTTAGCCTTATAAAGCTAACTAAAGAAGGCTGGGGTCCGAATTCTACATTTGATCCGGTGTTCCCTCTAGATTGGTTTGTTACTTCCCACGTAAAAAATTTCGCCCAATCACGATCTTGTAACAAATTTAGACTGTCAAAAACACTGGTCTTCGTGAAACTATATATATATATATATATATATATATATATATATATTTAAGAGAAATCCAATGACAAGGAGGAATGTAAATGCCATGAAAAGTCTTCTTTAATGCGCAACGTTTCGAGCAATACGCTCATCATCAGGCTAGATAATAACAATATGAAATTAGAATCAATAAATAAATGTGAACAAGACAAAATAATTTCTATAAAACCTATTCAGTAAAAGCAAATTTTAAAAGACTAAAAGAAGAGGGTTAAATTCAAAGTTATAAAAACTTACATATAAAATTAACAAGAAATTTAAAAAGCTATTTTTAAATTACATATAGTAAATTTGAAATTAGTACACTGGAATAATTAACACTAATACAATGGAATAATTAACACTACGAACCTTTCAATGCTGGTTCCGAGGCACGAGTAATTTAAAACAAAACAAAACAGGAAACAAACTATGAGTTGGGCGGTTGGGGAGTTATAAGTTGGGGAGGGGGGATTATAAAAAATTGCCGAACAGGTAAAATTTTAAATAAAAAAGAAGCCTCTAGTATTCGGGAACACAGTATTAAATGCAAAACTGATGTCACTTTAGATAACACTAGGCAACAAAGATTTTGTTACAGAAGACCAAATAGGTGCTCCTAGCTAATTTCGGTATGCTGATTTCAAATCTATAATTAGATTTTTTCTATCACGTCTAGATTTTGTGTAAAATGCAAATCACTTTTAGTAAAATTTTCTACCACGTCCAGATTTTGGTTTTAATCGGCTTAATGCCAGTAATATGAAACTTGCTTTTCAAGGTTAAAGCAATTTTTTTTGCCAACTATATACAAATTCGAACAATTTTGATAAATAAAATTTATCCCGAGTTGGCAACACTGAGTCAAGAGCATAGTAACGGGCAACGGCCCAACGGGAAGTCGCTACGTGACAGTCAAGCAGAACAGTTGTTGAAGCTCTCTGCTGATGAGCAAGTGACAGGTTGTGGTGACTTGTGTGTTTTTATAGCATTTGTTTTGTACTACGGTGTGTGTATTCTTTTTATTTTGCACATCGTAATAATTACTTTCTACGTTTTTCAGATATTCTATGGTAATTCAAAATGGCATCAAATAGACGTGCTTGTGTAAATCACCCAGACAACTTCTGCTTTGTCTGTGGACAATATACACCTAAGCCACAACGTAGAAACATAACAACAAAGATTAAACTTGCCTACAAGTGTTATTTTGACTGTAAGTTAGGAGACCAACAGAGGGACTGGGCACCACATATTTGCTGTGCACAGTGCAATGCAATGTTAATAGCTTGGATGAATGGTAAAAGAAAAGCTATGCTGTTCTCAGTCCCCATGGTTTGGCGTGAGCCGAAAAATCACTTCAATGATTGTTATTTTGTTTGACAAAGATTGCTGGTTTCACAAAGAAAAACAAATCAAAGATCACGTACCCAAACTGCGAATCAGCAATGAAACCAGTACCACATGATGAACAAATCCACCACCAGTTCCACCAGCAACGATAACAGACAGCAGTTCATCTGAAGATTCTGCTAGTGATATAGAAACAGGGAAAGATGGCATATATGTTCAGATGCAAATTTCCCCACATTTGTTAAGTCAAGCGGAGTTAAATGACTTAGTGCGCGATTTGGAATTACCAAAAGAAAAGGCAGAGTTGCTTGGTTCAAGACTTCAAGAATTTAATCTTCTCCAACCAAACACCAAAGTTTCCCATTTCCACCATCGCCATTTGCAGTTTTCATCATTTTACTTACAGGAAGAAAACGTTTGTTTCTGCCACGATATCAGTGGTCTGATGCAAGGGATTGGCTGTCGCTATGATCCAAAAGAATGGAGACTGTTCATTGACTCTAGTAAAGCTAGCCTTAAAGCTGTATTACTGCACAACGGCAATGAAAACCTTCAATACCTGTAGCACATGCCACTGGCCTTAATGAGACTTATGAATCGATGAAACTGCTGCTAAGACTCATCAAATATAAGGACCACACATGGAATATTTGTGGCAACCTTAAAGTTGTATCATTACTTCTTGGGTTACAGTTGGGCTACACAAAGCATATGTGCTTTTTGTGTCTATGGAACAGCAGAGATGACAAGAACCACTACAAAAAACATGATTGGCCATCTAGAACTGAACATGTTGTTGGTAAATACAATGTGAAACACCCAGCACTTATTGACCCTCAGAAAGTACATCTTCCACCACTTCACATTAAACTTGGCCTTATGAAAAATTTCGTGAAGGGTATGGATCATCAAGGTAGTGGTTTCCAATATTTAAAGGATAAATTCAAAGGAATATTGACAGATGCTAAGCTAGAAGCTGGAGTTTTCACTGGACCACAGATCCGCAGTGTCATCCACGACTCATCGTTTCCATCTAACCTAAATGAGAATGAACTAGGAGCATGGACATCTTTCGTTGAAGTTGTCAAAAATTTTCTTGGAAACCACAAAGCTGAAAACCACCGTAAACTCGTAGAAAACATGCTTAAATCTTATGAAATAATGGGATGCAGAATGTCTTTGAAAATTCATTTTTTACATTCTCATCTTGAATTCTTCCCGGCCAACCTTGGGGCTGTAAGTGACGAGCATGGTGAGCGCTTCCACCAACAGATCTCAGTTATGGAAAACAGATACCAAGGTAATTTCAACCCAAATATGATGGGAGATTATTGTTGGTTCCTGCAGAAGGAGAGCTCGTCATCCTACAAGCGACAAAGGAAGAGGACACACCAAAGTTTCACTTAAGAACAGGAATTTGCCTTTCAGTAGTAACAACAAAATACTAACGCGCTTTGGGTGGATGGTTGGGCGCAGGGGTGGTAACTCCGCCAGCGGAATTCCGCTGTCTGTCTTAAGCCAGAATAAAGGAGGAAAGACATCCCTGTTCAGTAATTATTTAAGCATGCTTAACATAAAACGTGGCACGGAAAAGTAGCTTAGACGGCTTTCGTAATAGAAGCGGGTGAGAAAAAAAATGAAAAATAGGGGTTTTCGGTTACACAAAATCTGGACGTGATAGAGAAATTTTGATATCAGATCTGAAATCAGCATCACCGCTTTAGTAGGAATCAGTAGTTCACGTGTCTGTAACAAAAAAAAAGTTGAAATTTGTTGCCTAGTGTAATTTTAAAATTCTCGGTTGTAATTCTTGTCCTAACTCACTTAGAATTTTGGAATCTCTTTATATTAAAACATTGACCCCTTCTCTAAACGTGGATTCCTCAGCTGTCCCTCTAAATTTTTTATAATCCCCCCTCCCCTAACTCCCCTCCCCCCTCCCCAATTTTTTATAATCCCCCCTCCCCAACTTATAACTCCCCAACCGCCCAACTCATAGTTTGTTTCCTGTTTTGTTTTGTTTTAAATTACTCGTGCCTCGGAACCAGCATTGAAAGGTTCGTAGTGTTAATTATTCCATTGTATTAGTGTTAATTATTCCAGTGTACTAATTTCAAATTTACTATATTTAATTTAAAAATAGCTTTTTAAATTTCTTGTTAATTTTATATGTAAATTTTATAACTTTGAATTTAACCCTCTTCTTTTAGTCTTTTAAAATTTGCTTTTACTGAATAGGTTTTATAGAAATTATTTTGTCTTGTTCACATTTATTTATTGATTCTAATTTCATATTGTTATTATCTAGCCTGATGATGAGCGTATTGCTCGAAACGTTGCGCATTAAAGAAGACTTTTCATGGCATTTACATTCCTCCTTGTCATTGGATTTCTCCTAAATATTAAATTGAAGCTTTGTACAGTAGAAGCAACCCGCATGACTATATATATATATATATATATATATATATATATATATATATATATAGGGTGTCCCATAAGTCCGGCATCATAGGAGAAATTCATATTTTTCTATTTCTACAACCCATAATTCATATTTTTCTCTTTCTACAGGCCATAATGTCTGTGAGCAAGGAAGAACGAATCCAGATAATTCTACTCATAGACCGCGAGCCAATAACACAGAGTTGTGTTAACAGACTGCATCCAGACCGCGAGCCACTAACACAGAGTTGTGTTAGCAGACTTGTTGCAAAGTTTAAGGAAACAGGATCCGTAGAAGATAAACCACGCAGTGGACCTTCAAGGAGGTCCACTGAGGATGATACAGCGATTGCTATCCTGGCTCATTTAAACAGAAGTCCCAATAAGTCTCTTCGGCGATTGTCCGCCGAGACAGGAGTGTCGAAAAGTAGCATCCATCGCATTCTTCAGGCTCACAAATGGCATCCATATAAACTTCAGATCCTACAGAAATTAAGCGAAGATGATCCCGACCGGCGGATGGAATTTTGTGAATGGGCTACGGAACAATATGCTCGGGATGCCAATTTCCCGTCCACCATTCTGTTCAGTGACGAGGCTGTTTTTTATGGAAATGGTGAGGTAAATCGACAGAACACCCGCTACTGGTCTCAAAACAACCCTCACTGGTATACCTCTTCAAAGGAACAAGGTGCACCTCGGGTGATGATATGGTGTGGCATTTGGAAGAATCGCATCATAGGTCCCCTCTTTTTCGATGAACATGTCACTGAAGGCACCTGCCTACGTATGCTCAAGGAAGAAGCATTTCCCAGTGTCTTGAATGAAGAAGGAAATTCCCCAACATGATTCCAGCAAGACGGCGCTCCTGCACATTACAGCACCCAAGTAAGGGAATACCTATACCAACAATTCCCTGGTCATTGGATAGGACGTCGAGGGCCTGTGGAATGGCCAGCTAGAAGCCTGGATCTCACGCCACTAGATTTTTATCTCTGGGGCCACTTGAAAGCGCTGGTAAACGCAGAGAAAATTAGGAGTGTTGAACATTTGCGACATCATTCACCGTGTGCTTGCTGATTGAGTATCACGTCTGAATTTGTGTATTGAAAACAATGGTGGACATATTGAGCACGTTCTGTAAATAGAAGCTTTTTTTGTTTTGCCTTTTTTTATTATTTTTCCTATGATGCCGGACTTATGGGACACCCTATATATATATATGCTAGAACGCCTGCTACGCCTCGAGGAGCAAAAGTTCTCACCGAAATACAACCTGTAAGGGAACTGGAAGAGGCAGGTGTGTTACTAAAACCTTCTCTGGTTCCATTTTTTTCATTGTGTCACTCTATATCACGGCATACTGCATGATACGTGCAGCACCTACCGATAACTACCCAGCAACGGCTGGGTAACACCGATACCCCTCAGCTTTTACCATTGTGTTGTAGATCACCCTAGCCGTTTAGGTGTGCATAAACAAACATACACATCATCATCTTCCCTTACACACACACACACACACACACACACACACACATATATATATATAATATATATATATATATTATATATATATATATATATATATAAGACTGGTTTGCCCGCTGCGCTTTCGAGGCAAAAATTAAAAAAAACTCCGAAACAACCTAAGGGTGAGCTTGGAGATGCGAATGTGTTACTAAAACCTTCGCTGATTCTCCCTCAATGTTTATATTAAATTTGGTGTACATTACCCTTGCCATTTAAACGTACTCTAACCGATCAGGAGGCCCTCCATCCCATTCCCCCAAAAGAGCGGGGGCAGACTCGGATTGGCAAATGTGTTACTAAAACCTTCGCTGGTTCTCCCTTAATGTGTATAGTAAACTTGGTGTATATTACCATTAGGCAGGTATAAACGAACATAGGGGACCCACTCCCAGTCCCTCACGGGGGGAAACTGGGAGGGGCGGGTATGTTACTGAAACCTTCTCTAGTTTTTTCTTAATGTGTATAATAAATTTGGTACAAATTACCCTAGCCGTTCGGGCGTGTACAAACGAACCAAGAACAGACAGATATCATTCTGTATATATATATATATATATATATATATATATATATATATATATATATATATATATATATATATATATATTACTAGCTGTTATGCCCAGTACTTGCTTGGGGTGGGCTGATTGCATTAAATTTTTAACATTTATTTTGTTAACAATAATAATTTTAATAAAAGGTTTCCTACTTTCTTCCGGACTGAAATTAACTTAGTTATTTTCTTCATCGCACTTAATACAAAATTGATGCGCTGAAAACGGCAAATTTTTCACAGGAAAAGAGAAAATAGCACGCCTTGTTTTGCCAAATGTTGCACACTGGATTCTCTCACTCAGAATATATAGACACTATATAGACACTATGTATAACTTTCACCATTGGTTGAAAGTTTTTACTGTAGCGCGTTAAGATTTTCGTTGCTTGATACAATGAGTTCGAATGTAAAGCTTAAGATTTTCGTTGCTGCGTTCTTTTCTATAGTTTTATTGACTGAATGATTGACCCCCCCCCCCCCCCAATTACTGAGGGTTCAATTATTCGGTTAATAGAAACTACAGAAAAGAACGTAGCAATGAAAATCTTAAGCTTCACATCCGAACCCATTGTATCAAGATTTGTGAAGCTTGAGATTTTCATGGCTGCGTTCTTTTCTAGAGTTTTATTGATTGAACATTATTGACTCCCCAGTAACCAATCAACCAACCAATCAATTAATTAAAGCTCTGTTCAGAGCCTCAAAGTTAACAAACGGACAGATAAAATCACACACAACTTACCTTTATATATATATATATATATAATATATATATATTATAATATATATATATATATATATATATTATATATTATTATATATAATATATTATATATGTCACAACCATGCGACCTACCATTCCTATGGTTGAATAGTATCCATTTTTGTGCTATTAGAAGTTCGCTGTGAAGAAGCGAATGTCCTTTAACTGTTTCTCTCCAATTTGTCTCTTCAATTTCTCCCAATAATGACTTATACTGTACGTACAAATTAAATCACTATGACGTCATGTATGTGGATATCTTTCGCATTCAATGCCTAACCCTAACGAAAACAGTATTGTCACGTCTATGATCTTAAACAGAGATTCCTAAATTCCAAATGTTCTTTTCGGCTAAAGTAAATCACATAAAGAAGTTAAGTGTAAAACTACGATTATATAAGCACACCGGACAAAAAATTAGTCACCCCTACTAGCACCGATAGTAGGAAGTTCAAGGTCACACAGAGGGCGCTGATGTAGCATTGGTAAGTGACAAGTAGCGGTGACGTAGCACACAGGATCAGATCTGTTTCGTGAGGTGGTGAAGAACAAAGCGTGTGTTGGATATAGTCTGCAAAATGGGTCGTGAGGCAGACGTTACTCAGTGGCAAAAAGGAGCCATCGTGTTTGGCAGAGCCCACGGACACAAAATGTCTGAAGTAGCCCAATTTTTGGTGTGTCAACGCGTACTGTCCAGCGAGTTTACAAAGAGTGGTGTAGTTCGCAATCAACTGAAAATCGACGGCGTAACTGTGGCCGGAAAACAATTCTCGACAATAGGGGCTGTAGTAATGCTTAGTTAAGAATATTAATTTGTTTAATTAAATAAGATAATGTTTAATATAAATTTACTAAAAATTGTGATGAGTACGATAAAGCATGGTTGTTAGATTTGAATTGTTTAAAATGGGTAGGGTTGGTAATCCTAAATAGGCCCGGAGAGTGGACTATACCTATAACGGTTTTTCAGTCTTGAGGTAGACGCGATACGCGTAAGATTTAGAGCCATGTGATCTTAAAGTTAAATTGTTTTGCGCCCTCTCCGACCTAAATATATTTAGTAATATTTCATACTCGCATATCCCCTAATTAACTAAACCACTTTCGAAATTAATAAAACGTAACAAGTGTTAAATAAGAGTATTATTATACCTTTCCCCCCCTTCGTTTTGTAACGGTCTTTTAGAGTCAGAACTCGGCGTGGCTACCGGAAACTATACGAGGAAAGTGATAAATTAAAGAAAGAGCAATAGAGATATAGTAAAGTAGCAAGAAGCGTAAGTAAATAAATAAATAAAGAAAGTAAATAATAAAGCGTTCACTACAGGGCCGCCGCCATGTTTCTCGTCTAGTAACTGCAAATCGTTTTCAAACCAGAGAACAATTGCTCCAAGAAACCAATGAGGTTCTCCAGCGACCAATTTCCGAACGGACATTGCGACGAGAACTGCATGCGATGGACATCTGGAGCAGGGTACCACGGAAGAGGCCGCTGTTAACAGCAAGTCACAACTTGGCACGTTATAAATGGGCTCAGAGGCACAAAAACTGGACTGCGGCAGATTGGAAACGTGTAATTTGGTCCGATGAGTCCCGTTTTTGTTTGTTCTCCAATGATGGGAGGCGACGAGTACATCGCAGGTCCAATGAAGCCTTTAATCCTGAATGCGTCGAAGTGTTGTTCAGGCTGGAGGTGGTTCCGTGATATTCTGGGGATGTTTTTCGTACCACGAAATGGGCCCTCTCGTTCCAGTGACGATGAATTTGAACCAGCAGGCGTACCTCCGCATACTAAACTCGCCGGATTCGTGCGGTTATCAAGGCCAGAGGCGCCGTCACACGTTATTAGGTACATTCTGAGAGGGGTGACTAATTTTTTGTCCGGTGTGCTTATATTCTCTGCTAATATCGATTTATATAAGTTCTTTTGTTAACCTCATTATTAGAGTAGAATTTTGCAAAGTTTAAGTCTTTTGTAAAACGTGGCACCATGGGAATATGTGAGAACAAAAAGGAAACGCCTTGAGAGGGAGACGTCGTGCCTCGCCCCTTTTGGGTGGGCAGTAAGTTTCCCGCCCTTGACCCAGTCGGTCGGCTGGGGCCCTGAGTTGTATTTTTGAAGTCAGTAATTGTCCGTTAATCATTCTCTAAACAAAATGTAGTAAAGAGGATTTGGTTCTTTTTAATTACTCTGTATTTTGAAAGAAATTCATTAGTGGTTTAAAAAGTGATTGTTCCCCCTTGTGAGAAATAAAGGAATGTCAAAAGGAGAACTTGTTATTTATACCTTCCGAGAGAGGCACTCTATCCTCTCAACGCGGCGTCACATTATTGTTACTCGGATGCCCTACGGCTAAGGCCGAGCGTAACCCACAAGGACCACCTTCGTTGGATTGTCCAAAGTGCATTTCAGCTTAAAAAGTCGCCAGCGACAGTGGGCCGCGCAGCCCGCGCGATATATATATATATTATTTATATATTATATGATGAAAAGAACCACGAAGGAACATTAAAACACGAAATATGCTCAAGCTTTCGTCTAATAACATCTTCAGTGCCTGAGTATGTCATTAGACGAAAGCACTTGAGTACTATTTCATGTTTTAATTTTACTTCGTGGTTCTTTTCATCTTTTTCATCTTTTTCATCTTCTTTTCATCTTTTCATCTTTTTCATCTTCTTTTCATCTTCTTTTCATCTTTTTCATCTTCGTTTCATCTTTTTCATCTTCGTTTCATCTTTTCATCTTTTTCACCATCTTTTCATCCTTTCATCTTCACGTGTTACTTTCGTGAAATTATTTTCACACACACATATATACGTATATATACTGAATGAATTTCACAATTAATCATGTGAAAATAATACATGATAACAACCCATAATGAAAATGAAAAGTGATTCCAAGCCCTTTCGTACAGGGTGTTCGAAAAGTCCCGTCACCCCCTACAAAATGTACATATTGTAATACCAATTTTATTTTTGTGTGATTAATTATATTTATATGTGGTAGGTGTAATTTAAGAAACAATTCACTAGCAACAATTACTTTAATTACAGTAAATACAGTTACTAATCCAGAATATCGTTTCTGCATGTCTGTATCGCTTAATTCATTAACAAATGACGGGCGGTATGGTCTCATGCCGGATCTTTTGTCATGTAATCTCTCATTGTGGACATGGGGACTGCAAGTTCTTGTGATAGTTTCCGAAGTGATTTTTTGGGTGAACGAGCCACCGATGCAATCACACCTTCACATTGTTCTGCTCGCGTTGTTGGTCTTCCCGACCGTGGTCTGTTCTTGATGTTGCCAGTTTCAAACAGCTTTTTCTCCCAGCGTAATACCGTCTTGTTTGGTAGTGCAGCATTATTGAATCTTGTGTTGAAATCATTCTGGATATCATGCATCGTTTTGCCAGTATGTGATCTTTCATGAGCCCATGTGCTCATCACTATCCTTTCCTCCAAAGTGTAAGTGGACTGGTCTGCCATTGTTCACACAACTCTAATACATGGAAAAGAAAAAAATTCAATGAATCACAAAAATAAAATTCGGATTACAATATGTACATTTTGTCGGGGGTGACGGGACTTTTCGAACACCCTGTATATTTAGCAGTTCTGAATTCTGACTTCATCTGTCAATTCAATTTCCAGAAGCGTTTAAAAAAATCCTTTCAGCATACAGAGTAGCCACCAACTCCCTTCGCAGTGAAATTAACCATATCTGTACGAGTGTACGTTGCCCTTGTTTTTCATGCAAACGGACTTTGTGGCCACCCTGTACAGTTCTCAAATATTCACGACAGCGTAGCTTAATAAAAAATAATCGCTCTATCTATTGGAATTGCAAACTCTTTGTTGTCGTTTCCAAAATTTCACTAGTAGTGAAATTAATTTTCCGGATGAACTAGGATTAGGAGTTTATATATTAATAAAACTTAGTTACTAGTGAAATGCAGTTGGTAGATATTACTAAAAAGTTGAATGACTTTGTTTATCGGTTTATGATCTTGTTTACTTCACTAGTCTCAATTTATTTATAACTGACTCGTTCATCGCGAAAACAATTATGGATAATTTTGGTGAGTAAAATTAATCAATTGACTAATGATTTCGCAACATTTTTCTGTAAATTTAGAGTAACGAGTTGCAATATAATAATTTTATTAACCTTTACAGTGTAGAGCAGAGCTTTCCAAACTGTGTGTCGCGACACACAGTTTGGAAAGCTCTGTTATAAACTATTGTAATTTTATTAGTTAATTATTTTCAATTTTTTTGTATTTTGAAAATTTTGATTTTTGTATCAACAAAATCGGGTACAAGATAAACCACCTACTGAAAAATTATCTGATATTTGATAACAAAAATTAATTAGTGTGTCGCCAACGTGAAAAGTTTGGAAAGCTCTGGTGTAGAGCAACAAGGAAAGTGACTCAGATATTTTGTGTGTTAATTCGGTGAGACTTTTAACATAAGAAAGCAACATTTTAATAAAAAAACTCGTATAACAAGTTACTTTAACTTGCCGTGAGGTCGTTCCTCATCGATTGTATATATGTTACAAGGAATCTGTGTAACTAGGGATTTCATGAAATCCCTAAATGTTCAGAGATTTCATGTATGGTTAAGTCGTGATATTTTCGTTAGTTTTAATGAAATATCACGATTTAACCTAATCAATCGTCAAGGGCGTACAGTTGACCTAACCGAGCATTCAATTAACCTAACCGGTCATTCAATCGGCATTCAATAATTTTCCCGTAGGTTTACGAAATATCACGACTTAACCTTACATGAAATCCTGAATATTTTAGGGATTTCATGAAATCGCTAGTTACGCAGATTCTCTGTAACATATACAACTTTTAAAGTTTGCGCAATTATAAATCAAAGTAATGATTGTCGTACGATTTAACCCTATACCATCGCTGGGTGGAATACGTACCATTTCAAATACACGCATTAAGGCCAAGGATACACGAGCGATTTTGTCGCTGCGTCAGAGTTGCGAGGCGTCACAGCGACACAATCGCAGTGGCTGTTGTAAACTACATGAACCGCGACGAGTCGCTACGATTTTTTGTTTTCAGTGCCACGTGGTAGTGACGTTATGACAAATTCGCTCGTGTAGCCTACCACACTTGAAACAATACAACGCAGCTGGATGCAACAGGGAATAATTGTCGCAGCGACCGTCTGCCGTGTAGTTTGCCCCATAAGAAACAACAGTACCTATTCTTTGCTATTTGGCATTGCAACTTCGTCTCAGCGACGAAGTCTAACACTGACCCTACAAAAACGTTCAGCGTTAAAGGGTTCGATAGATAATGAAGATGATGTAATCATAATAGTAAAATGTATTTATTTATAAACTTCAGATTTCCTCAATATAAGTAAAATTTCTAGTAATGCGTAAGCTAATCAAAGATATTTGTGATAACTAAATAATATAAATGATATGTAAATTATCTCAAACGAAATCTTTATCTACAGAGTGGCCACAAAGTCCCTTTGCAGTAAAATTACAGCATATCTGTATGTTGCCCTTGTTTTTCATGCGAAGGCACTGTTTGGCCACCCTTATATATATTATTTTAACTCGCTGCGAGACCTTTGTTTATCGATTGTATATTCAAAATTATAAAGTTTACTTAGTACAATATTGGGATCACCTGAAGATCAGGGCCCCCAGCCTTCGTTAGTTAGCATTATAAGGCTAACTAACGAGAATATCACGACTTAACCTAACCAATCGTTAGGTCAACTGTACGCCCTTGACGAATGATTAAGTTAAGTCGTGATATTTTCGTTAGTTAGCCTAATAAGGCTAACTAACGAAGGTTGGGGGCCCTGATCTTCAGTGATCCCAATATTGTACTAAAATTTGTACCAAATTGTGCTGAGATTTAAACAATACGAGAAAGTTCATCATAATAAAATGAGTGATTTCAATTAAAATCATTACTTTGATCTACAGTACATTATATGCTAAGTCAAGGTTCATTAAATGATAATTAAGGTTTACTTACGTAAAACGTTTGTGAATTCTTTTGAGAATTAAAATATAACTAAATTTGAACTTAATAAAAATTAAAATTGAACTCTCGCATGATAAATATGACCCGTAATGAATCTCGCAATAAGGTCGAAAAATAGAATTGATCCGATTTTCTAACTCAAAACATTTTGAGTCCAAAACATGGATAAAAATGTGACAAAGTAGGATCTAACTTACAAGATGGAAACTCCTGCTGATATAACGCTTTACAGGGTTAATCATTTTGAGTTTTAGCTAATCAGAGATGAGAATATATTTCATGTTTATAACAAAATGAATCTCAAATACATTTCAGTCGCATTTTGTACTCAGATACTCGTGTGTGTGTGTGTGTGTTTCAGCCATAACTCCAAATGGAAGCAGTTACAAACATGAAACTTCGCACACATATTGATTACTGATTAGGTCCCCAGGTTGTGCACCTGGGTGCTAATAATTTAAATAATTAAAATTACTGGCCCCGAAGGCCCCAGCACCGCGATTAAACTACAGAAAAGAACGCAGCCGAGAAAATCTTGAGTTTCACATTATGTCAAGATTTCTGAATCTTAAGATTTTCATGACTATAGTTTTACTGACCAAATAATTGAACCCCAATTACTGTCGGTTCAATTATTTGGTCAATAAAACTATAGAAAAGAACGCAGTCATGAAAATCTTGAGCTTCACATTGCCGCCCATAATAATAATCTATAATTATTATGAATACCCGGTTAGGTCAACTGTACGCCCTTGACGATTGGTTAGGTTAAGTCGTGATATTTTCGTTAAAACACGGGATATTTATGCTACCCGCACGAAGGGCAGGTTCTCTGCTAGTATATATATATATATATATATATATATATTATATATATATATGAGGCGTTGCGAGTACGAGGGGCGAACTCGCCACATTGGTGATTTTGCGATTGTTCCACGAATGGAACCATCCACATCCACCTAAACTTGGTATAGCCAAATACTCCACCTCGTACGCTCAAAATGTAGTTATTTCAATGCGTGTATTTGCATTATGTGCCTTTCTTACACAATAGTCACAAAGTTTAAACACGTCTCTCTCAAACTGGTTTTGGCGAGTTCGCCACTCGTATTCGCGACGCCTCATATATATATATATATTGATCTATTCTTGAACACAAATTATTCATATACACTAAGTTGTATATGACATTTCTTTTCACTGTTTTCATAACACATCACTCCGCCATACAACCCATTCGGATACGACAGCTCGCAGCATCATTTCCAGTTATAAAGAATTTCAACGTACTAACGAGACTTCGGTACGTGATTCCTCACCACTGGAAGCAACAATGTTTTGATTTATCTTAATTCCAGTGAGTGTTCCAATCCATAATCCTTTGACGTGCGCGTGTCATTGTTTGCATTGCAGACACTCCTCTTCTTATTGGTCTTCGTGAAAAATGCACACCAACTTTGGGTTTCTTCCCAGATGCAATAAACAGTCTGGGTCCATAGTCATTTCCTTGCTCGTGTCCCAGTTTGCGTCGCAGATATTCCGATTTAGGTCCGGGTGCATGATTTATCAGGAGTAAAGTGCATCGTAAATTTGTGTTTCCTCCCGGAGGTAACGCAAATATATTAGTTCCAATCATAAGCACATTCATAAATATTATTATCACCTCAGGCTTGCTCTACACAAACTGGACGAAGAATTCAGAATTTATGCAATTTTGAACCATCCGTTTATCGTACCATTTTGTTTTTCTGTTTTTTCTGTGTTTTTTCTGTTTTTTCTGTGTAAGATTACCGCTAACTATTAAATGTTTTACAGACAAACATTTCTAACTATTTTTTTAGAAACAAAATTATAATGTAACTAACTTAACCAAAATTAAACCTAACTTATTGTAACCTAACCAGGCACCACTATTTTTCTAATACATTTAACCTAACCGGGCACCACTATTTTTCTAATACATTTAACCTAACTTATTGTAACCTAACCGGGCACCACTATTTTTCTAATACATTTAACCTAACTTATTGTAACCTAACCGGGCACCACTATTTTTCTAATACATTTAACCTAACTTATTGTAACCTATCCGGGAACCACTATTTTTCTAATACATTTAACCTAACTGAACTTCGGATAACGCTATTATTCACCAAACAATAACAACTTACATGACTGTATTAGTCTTTTATTTTCTGTCGTACCGCTATTTTGTCCAGAATAATTAGGACTAACCAAACTCAGCAATAGTTCCATGAATTAAAACCATTTTATTTATGTTAAATATTTATTTGATATCGGTTTAACCCTTAATCCCTACCCATTACAAAAGTTACGCTAGCAATACACGAGGTATTGGAGTTCACCAGTACCTCTGGTAGGGTTTAAGGATTAATATCCTATCCTATAATATATATATTGATAAGATATTTGGTAAATAGCATTCATAAAAATCAACTTGACAGAATGATAGTCTATATCTCTGATTTATCACGTGTTAAGGCATGAGAACCCCCAACTTTCTCCTTCATCTAATCCACAAATGACGACGGACGCCGCAAGAGGTTTGGTCTCACACCGTCAAAAGTATTTGTTCAAAACAACTATATATATATAAGCAAAAATTGATCTAACCAGAGTTCGAACCCTCCATCACACATTTAACCCTCCTGTCACACATTTAACCGAGGAAACGCATGACGCTTTTGCGTCCAGAGGTATTTTACGTATTAACCCTCCCGTACTCGTCGAGGTAATGACCAGCATTTCATTCAAATTGTCTGGTGACGATGGGGGTCCCACAAATAAAATAGCATGCATGACCGCGCACAATTTTGTATTATTCAAGAGGTGGTGGGTTCAAACTCGGTGGTGGGTTCAAACTCTGGTGGGTCACTTTTTTAATAATGCAGAATCGCGCGTGTTCGTTCATGATACTCCATATACATATCTTTGGTTAACCTTTGGTTAGCTTTCGCCAGAATTGTTCATTCTGACGAAGGTCAAGTTTTTCACTCCACCTTAGACCTACAGTTTAACATGGAATCCGAGCCACGCCCCACCAGCAGCCCAGCGTCTTAACCACTAGGCCACCCAGGGTACCCATTTATCTACCAACCACTTTCTTTATTGTGTGGAAGGATGAACAGCTGGGTTTTGCTGCGCGCCGGCTGCCGTCACCGGGTCTCGATCCCGGGGCCGATTGATTCGTAGTTTTGCTGCGCGCCGGCTGCCGTCACCGGGTCTCGATCCCGGGGCCGATGGATTCGTAGTCAGGGACGCAAACCACTACACCAACGAGGCGCTATATACGAGTATATAATATACAAAAATTTAGTGTTATTTATCCAGGTATTGTTCATGATCACAACTAGTGATGTAAAAAAACCGTTTTTTTTTGTTTTTTTTGTTTTTTTTTGTTTTTTTGTCGTTTTTTTTTGTTTTTTTTTTGTTTTTTTTGTTTTTTTTAATAATTAATATAGATATTGCCAATTTAATTATAAGGTATACTTTTGCAATGATATATATTATAAAAATAAATAAATAAATAATAAAATAGGCCATATGGTACCAGTATAGAATGTCCTTTTCAGCCTATTTACAGAAAAAACTGGCCTCTTTCTTGCACTGAAAGTCTTGTATCTTGAGATCCATTAAACTTGCGAGAACACTGGCTGGGAGCTGACTGCCCATTGTCCAACCTTCCCAGGACTCTCCCATCCATGCCTCGGATTTTGAATCTCCCACTTAACTATCCTTTAGACCCGCGATGACATATTCCCCCCCCCCCCACGAGACCATCCATATATATATATATATATATATACATACACATACACCCATATACATATATACCAATATATACATAAATACTTATATACACATTTATATCTATTGTATACCCCATACACATGCATACATCCAGAATTCCAGATACATACGCATGCATACTCACATATATACCTACACAAACTCATACACCTCTATTTCGCCCTTTCATTACCTCCGAGATCATTTAGCACATACAGTAATATCCATACAGCCAAAAGAAACCAATTAAGCACAGACAGAGCAGCAAAGCTAGTATTTATATCCCAAAATGCAAAATTCCAAGAAAGTGAAGTAAAACATGGTGCTACATTGGCTTCGTCAACATCCAAATCTGCAATAAATACCAGTACCTGTGATATTGAAACTATTTGCTTTAATCAATCTAGTGATATGATTCTTCAATGGAAATAGAATCAGATAATGAAAGTTAAACAGCATTAGGTTAACACAAAGGTTAAAGAAGAGATGAATATTTATATATTTTTTATTTTTCTATTTGGAATATATATATATATATATATATATATATATATATATATATATATATACACACACACTGGTATTCTTGCCAATCACAATTATATCTATTGTTTTATACCAGTATTATGGATATTATACCAGTACCTGTGATATTGAAACTAGCATATATGCTCTACCCAATCTAGTGATGATTCTTCCATGGAAATATAGGTTAACAAAAAGGTCAAAAAAGGTGAATATTTTCCTTTTCTATCTGGAATATATATACTGGTACTCTTGCCAATCACAATTATGTATATTGTTTGAAACGAGGAAGAATGTTTTATGTTCGTTAAAAAATATATATACATAAAAAATGAGGGTTTGTTTTTCCTTTCTATTTATACTTTTTGCGTGATTCAATTTTTCTAAAAGATTACTATATAGTATATACTAGGTATAACCGTATAAGCATGGTAGTATAGTAAATTATAGGTAATACTAATATACTTATTAGATTAAAGGAAAAAATATGGAATAAGTTTAAAACAATAAAAAAAAAAAAACAAAAAAAAACAGACTACCTTCGTTTTAAACAAAAAAAACTACAAAAAAAACAAAAAAACGACACAATAAAAAACGACTCACATCACTAATCACAACTAAATCTAAACTAAGATGAAAATTGACAAACTAATCAGTTTATAACCGAACCTAATCGGGCACCATTCCGCGCAATACATTAAACCTAACCAAAATTCGCATAATTCTTTCTACTAATTATAATAACCATACCTAATTTGATTATATTAAACTTTTATTGGATCTTTTAAACTATTTCCTCACCAACATACTCTTTTCAACAATTACCACCCCAATGTTGATCTTTTCAACTACAGTATATCCCCCACCAAAGTTTAAATTCTGCAAAATAAGATAAGACAACAATAACAACAATTTATTATTTATTGCAAACATATAATAAAGAGAGAACCATTATTTACATGGATAAAATTTGAATGCCCGGTTAGGTCAACTGTACGCCCTTGATGATTTAGTTTTAATGAAAATATCACGACTAAACCTAACCAATTGTCAAGGGCGTACAGTTGACCTAACCGGGCATTCAATGATCCTAACCGGGTATTCAATTGACCTAACAGGGCATTCAATTAACTTAACCGGGCATTCAGTTGACCTAACCGGGCATTCAGTGATCCTAACCGGCATATATATATATATATATATATATATAAATCTACGTAAAATTATTGAATGCCCGGTTAGGTCAACTGTACGCCCTTTACGATTGGTTAGGTTATTAAGTCGTAATATTTTCGTTAAAACGCGGGATATATTGCTACCCGCACGAAGGGTAGCAAAAATAAGTGAATGCCCGGTTAGGTTAATTGAATGTCCGGTTAGGTCAACTGAGTACCCGGTTAGGTTAATTGAATGCGGTTAAGTCAACTGTACGCCTTTGACGATTGGTTAAGTCGTGATATTTTCGTTAAAACGTGGGATATTTTTGCTACCCGCATGAAGGGTAGCAAAAATAACTGACTGACCGTTAGGTTAATTGAATGCCCAGTTAGGTCAACTGAATACCCGGTTAGGCTCATTGATTGGCCGGTTGGGTCAAATTTTATCCTACGTAAATAATGGTTCTCTATAAACCGGAAATATGATAGAATATAATAGAATTTTCAAGATATGTATCTTATATACATATCTTAAAAATTCTATTATGTAAATAAGATAAGTAAAACCTGTTAAATTATCTCCCCCGTCTAATATTGACCTTTTAAACTATGTCCCCCCTCTCTGAAGCTGGTGGGGGAAATAGTTTAAAAGATTCCTTTCATTTCATGTCGTAGTCTCCAAATGGGCTTTCGTTACATTTTAGTAAACTTGTGATGTAATTTATTGTTTATAAATTCACATTTATTTACTAAGATAACCATTGGCTGTTTCACAAATATTTTGACTGCAAAGTGAACTCTCATACGTTTCTTAGACAAACATTTATTTAGATATTTTTAACTTAATTCTATTTTGTTTACAGCCTAGCCTAACTCAACTGTGTAAATTGCTTCATTACTTATCTTTCTTTATATCTTGCCCTGCTCATTTTTATCTATTTGTACATGTGTATTTATGAACCCATGCGGATGCACACACACACACACACACACCCCACACACACACACAAATTGTGTACAGATAAAGTTTTAGATAGAAAGTAAAGGCTTCACTGACAAAAAGCATTAGGCACCCTTCTAAAATTCCACCTGTCAGGTAAAGATATGAAGAATTCACTTTTAAAAAGCATGTTTAGAAAGCATTTATTGAATTATACGTTATTCTAATACTTAACAGATTTTCCTCTGAACTTAATTACTCATGAAACCATTTCAGTCATACTGTCCACAAGGTTTTTGCACTTTTGATTTTACTCTTTTCTCTTTTAATCTTGGTTGAAGTCTTGAATTTGATCAACATGTGTGATTTGTGACACTTTTACAGAAAGATATTCAATTGGAACTTGGGTATGGAGGCTGGGAGGCCACTGGAGCAGTATAACCTACTTATTAACCAGCTAATTCCTGTACTGCTTTTCAATTTATGACATGAGGCGTTGTCTTGTTGGAATAGAACATCTTCTTTCATGAAAAGTGCATGGAAAGTTTATCAATGGGGGACTGTAAAACCTTTTCTAACGTACTTGTGGATGTTGCGAGATTCATTCGCCCCTCCCATAAAATAATTTTCCAACTCGATGGCGAAATGAATCCATAACCCATCGCTTCGTTCTTTACAATAGGAACCACGTAATCTGGGTGCTAGGCCTTCTCGATCCTCTTCCGCATATAGACGGCACCAGGGGTTTCGAAAATCTTGCATGCTAGAAAAAGTGGACAAAATACAGTTCGCACAATAGGTAATTCTGAGAAGGTTACAGAACACACGACCAACATGTGTAATTTTATCATAATTTTAAGACCTTGCTAATTCACTTAAAAATTACTTCCATCGGATAAAAGTGCCTTTGCCCAAACTTCATGCAGAAGTCAAAGTTTCGTGTGTTATCTTTCCCAGCAAACTCTGTTTTTACGATTATAATTAACAATCAAGGCTTTCTTCTTGATTTGCATAATCTGAGACCATCTCCAAGTTTTTCTATAATTGTTCGTAATGATACAACAGTTCCATGTGCTTCCTGCAGCCCTGAAGAGAGTCAGGTGTTTTACTTCAGTATCTACCAAGGGCGGAATTAAGGGGGGCAAGGGGGGAGATCGCCCCCAAACCATGAGGCCTCTAAACCTTAAAGGTAAAGAAAGTGAAAGAAAGAAGATCAGAAACATAAAGAAGAGACAATACAAAATTAATATATAAAAAAAAATGGTCTCTCTGAATGTGCGCACTGCGTGTAGAATGGTGGACTCAATTTGTTGATACCATTCGCCAGCACATTGTTGTCAGCTGGGAAGAAAACTGGCCAAGGCTTAGACATGAAAAATAAGCATATCAGAATTTTGATGTTACGTTTGGTACTTTAATAAAGTTGTAACCCTTTCGTGGTTACTTTTCAAGCAATGTGCCAGTTGCCTGCCAATGGATTATAATCTCAGGTTCTGGAAGGTGACCGTCCCCCCCCCCCCCAAAAAAAATAGTGCTCTGGATCCGCCCCTGGTCTCTACGGGGGAAATATTAATTGTAAATGGTTGTCCTCATGGCACGTCGCCCAACCTTTTCACATATGACGTGAGATAAGTCAGCATAAGCTTTACTTTCTGGAGTCTTTTCAGTATCATTTCGACAGCGCTTTTGCAACTTTTCAAAGGTCTTTTTTTCGGGGGGGGGGGGGGGGGGGGGGGGTTATGGAAAAAAATCTTTGAGATATGAAGAATTGCGTCCTGGGATCTTTCCCGTCAAGTCAAGTCCTTTGTTTTAGGTAATGTAATATGACTTGGAATTATAATCTTATTTGCTGTAAAGAAACGTGCCTTAATATCTTCAAGTAATGCAAAACATGGAAGTGCATATGGCGTGCTGAAATACTCAGCCTTGCATGTCCTGTCTCGTGGTCCATTAAAAGATCATATTTCAATGAAAGGAATATGATATACCGCAGATATATACACAGCAGAAACATTCAATATAAAGTAATTTTAACAAGTGTGTAATAGTTTCATTGTAAGGATACACACACACACACACACACGTGTGTGTGTGTGTGTGTGTGTGTGTGTGCGCGTGCGTGTGTGTGTGTGTATCCCTGTATAAACGAGGAACTGACTTTTTTAAATCTATATATCTAAAAAACTAATTAACAAATCTAATTTAACTTAACCCAAGCTTGAATGGCGTGATAAATGTTTCAGGCGCAATTGAGGGCTCGAAAGAGGTGTTCTGTAAAGTCATTAAATAGTGAGGCATTCGATAATATACTGTAGCCTAACCTAACCTAGCTCAACCTACGTTAATTAGGTTCAACATATCTATTTTCAGACGGTAAAAATATTTTATATTTTTTATATATTTTTGTAATGTTCCGAGGTACCTAAGGTACAGAAAAATACCCCACTATATTTGTCAGTTATCACACACTCGACCTCATCTATGCTCAGTTGCCTACGCACAACTAAACACACACATATATACATCACATACACACCAGCATATATATATATATATATATATATATATATATATATATATATATTAGGAACGTGATTTTGGAAATGGAACTTAAAATGTATTTTTTTATTTCAAAGCATAATTACAAACAAATCCAATTTGGTAGAGTGATAACTAATAAGTAATAAACTTTACAAAAAAATGAACAGGCGGTAATAACAATTATCACAAAAACAAAACCTAATAATTGAAATTTAAGGCAAGTAGATTATCGTGTAGAAAAATTAGTCGTTCAGCAGCATCAGGAGCTAAGCGATTACGTGCGTCGGTAATTTCATTTTTCGCGGAACTGAACAGCCGTTCACTTCGTATGCTTGTGGGTGGTATACTAATAATTTCGAAAATCTTTTGCCATTATGGCTCCACCAGTCAAGAGGGTTCGTGTCGCGACTGACTCGTGGCTCCTTTGAATAGATGTCTAATTCTTTTTGACAACTTTGCTGGCTACTTTTGATAGGTGGAGGCGTATCTGAATGTGAAGACGTAGCAACCTCATCGAAGTAGCGCCATAAGTCAACCTCGGTTTATTTTTCGAAGGTTCTTGATCTTCTCGTGAAACAAAAGTAGTTGCTTCATCGCCATGTTACGTGTAGGACTAGCATTAGGTGATGTAGACATAGTGATTATTTAAGTTTTCTATAAATTTAGGTACTGTAATGCAAAGAAGTTTGAAACAAGGATTTAAAACTGTAAATTTTGGTACTTGTAGGTTATCTCCCCCCCACCAATTTTGACAGAATATTTTCGTTAAACTAACGAAAATATCACGACTTAACCTAACCAATTATCAAGGGCGTACAGTTGATCTATTAGTAAATAGTAAATACTATTCCAGAAACAAACAATGTTATAATTAATAATAGATCAACTGTACGTCCTTGATAATTGGTTAGGTTAAGTCGTGATATTTTCGTTAGTTTTAACGAAAATATTCTGTCAAAATTGGTGAAGGGGACATAACCTACAAGTACCAAATTTTCTATTAAATCTTTTTTCATAGTATGAATACTTGAATATTACGCAAAAATAGCACGAGACCTGTTACACCGGGAGACACCATGGAAAGACAAGAAGAATCAGAAAAGTCATTCGTTAATTTTTCACATGGGCTAAGAAGCTCTACAACACGCTGAATAAGAATCCACTGAGGGTTATTGAGGGTTGGTATATCATAGTCCGAGGCGTAGGCAACAACTGCAGTTTTATATTGAAGTTTTTTGTAGAATTCCATAGGGTGATAACGTCTCTTATAAGTTTGTTTTCGGGTAAATTATGTTGCTTCCAAATTTCCTAAGTCTGTCACAGACAAGAGATGAATGATTAAAACGCGAACAGATTCGGCGCGCAATTGCACATACTGAATATCCAAAACAGACTTCTGGTTAAGAAAGGTTTCATTAACTGCAAGTGCTAAAGTATGATTCGCACAAGCAACAGAAGTCATTTGGAGAACGCGAACAGCTTTAGTTATATTACGGCCATTGTCGTGCACAACCAACTGCCTGCACACGATCGCTCTCTAAATACTGACCATTCTTGCAATATAGAAGTCAATGCAGTTGCAATGTTTTCATGAGTATGGGAACCTGGTAGAATTTCGGTGGCTTTTGTTCAGTTTTACTATTAATTTTATGCGCTGTCAAACTGATAAATGCTTCAATTTTTTACACTGACGCCTAATAACCTAATAACCCAAATAAAACTAATATTCGTAATTCGGTATTTGGTGAATGTTAGTATTCAAATGTTCCGTGCGATGATTCCTCATTTCGCTTATCGCCCCTCCTCTCATATATATATATATATATATATATATATATATATATATATATATATATATATATATATATATATATACAGGGTGTCCCATAAGTCCGGCATCATAGGCAAAATAATAAAAAAAGGCAAAACAAAAGCTTTTATTTACAGAACGTGCTCAATATGTCCACCATTGTTTTCAATACACAAATTCACACGTGATACCCAGTCAGCAAGCACACGGTGAATGATGTCAGGAGTAATGGTGTTACATGCCCCAATAATGCGCTGCCGCAAATGTTCAACACTCCTAATTTTCTCTGCGTATACAAGCGCTTTCAAGTGGCCCCAGAGATAAAAATTTAGTGGCGTGAGATCCGGGCTTCTAGCTGGCCATTCCACAGGCCCTCGGCGTCCTATCCAATGACCAGGGAATTGTTGGTACAGGTATTCCCTTACTTGGGTGCTGTAATGTGCAGGAGCGCCGTCTTGCTGGAACCATGTTGGGAAATTTCCTTCTTCGTTCAAGACACTGGGAAATGCTTCTTCCTTGAGCATACGTAGGTAGGTGCGTCCAGTGACATGTTCATCGAAAAAGGGGGCCTATGATGCGATCCTTCCAAATGCCACATCATACCATCACCCGAGATACACCTTGTTCCTTTGAAGAAGTATACCAGTGAGGGTTGTTTTGAGACCAGTAGCGGGTGTTCTGTCGATTTACCTCACCATTTCCATAAAAAACAGCCTCGTCACTGAACAGAATGGTGGACGGGAAATTGGCATCCCGAGCATAAGAAAAATATGAATTATGGTTTGTAGAAATAGAAAAATAGAATTTCTCCTATGATGCCGGACTTATGGGACACCCTGTATATATTCAAAGCCGCTTATAAGACTCACATTTGGGATTGTCGAGTGATTTTTATACCCGACTGATAGTCAGTAACTCAAAATAGGTTTGACTTGAATGAGGAATAATAAAAAGATAGTTAATGGCGGGGGTCTTCTCAGTTTCTTTCACTGTTGATTTTTAATAAAACAGATATGGTTTTTTCAGGTAATTTTATGCGCAGAATTCAATTTTGGCCTTTCTTGAAAACGGAAATTAATCAAAACTAAGATATACCAACCCAAGCCTAATTAAAATAGTAAATTATACTCACCTATAGCCTAAATTAACGCAATATCTTCCAAAAAAATCATACGATATCTTGTTTCGAAAGTATACAATACCCTGAAAGGATGCATATTATAAGTTTGGTTAGGTTATATTAATTTAGGTTAGGTTATATTAATTTAGGTTAGGTTATATTAATTTAGGTTAGGTTAGGATAATGCAACTCACCTCTCGAGGCTTTTTCGTTCTATGGGCGCCAACAAGGTTAGGATAGGTTAGGCTATGTTAAGCTAGGTTAAGTTAGGTTAGGTTAGATATGACTAATGATAATGTAATGTAATAAATCGTCAATTTTTGAAGAAACGACAAATATTTTTTGTTTTTATTTATATTCATAGCTGTTAAATTAAATAAATTAAATTTCTCCTATTCAAAATGTACTGATTATTAATAAAAAATTAAAATAAGTTTAAAAAATATTAATTTCTCTCATTTCAATGGTGCCCATAGAACGGAAAAGGTCCCACCTCGCTTAAATAATTGTTACAGTCTATTACTGCGTCGGTTTTAATTCCAAAAAGGTATTGTTTACTTTCGAAACAAGATATCGTATGATATGAAAATAAAAACCCACTGTAATAGACAGAGTTTATTTCCACGACAGTTTCGACGCCCACTGGCATCCTCCTCGGGTGGATACAGAAACACGAATGAACCAAAACAAGAGGGAAAAGCAGTCCAGGGACCGACCGTTAAGAAATTCGCACCTAGGTTAGATCCCATTCTCCCGACACCGGAAGGGCATTTTCATTAAGTACATTCGCGCAAATTTAAAACTATCTTCCCTTCTAAACATACAGATTCTATTATATTTTTTACATAATTATTGAATTTATTATTAATTTTATTACATTTAATATTGCATAATTATTTATTACAGAAATTATAAATTTATTATTACATTGGTTATTACATTATTGTTTATTATACAGAACTTATGAACCGAAAAACGAATGAAAAAAGCCGATTAGGAAACAATCCAGAGAAATTCGCACCTAGGTTAGATACCGTTCTCCCGACACTGGAAGGGCATTTTATTACAGGGTCCGCTTATAAGTACATTCCCACAAATTAAAACTATCTTCGTGTTCTATACATACAGATTCTAATATTTTGACATAATTACTGCATTTATTATTACATTTACATTTTTTAACATTTATTATTATTACCTTTCCCTAATTATTAAATTTATAATATTACCTTTATTATTACATCTGTTGCATTTATATTTATTTCCACATTTATTACTTCCATTATTACATTTACTAAAGGCGAGTAAGGAAACATTCCAATCCAGAGACATTTAAGAAATTCACACTTAGGTTCGAACACGTTCCCACGACTCCGTAAGGGATTTTTTGACCAAGAATCTCATTAAAGGGTCTAACTTATAAATACCTTCGCACAAATTAAAATTATCTACTTTTTCTATACACACAGATTCTATTATTTTTCTTTTGACATAATTATTACATTTATAAAGTACCTTACTTGATTCCCAATCTATAGCATGATTATTTTGGCTGGCGTGATAAAAAATGGCATTATTAGTATTACAACTTCTGAAGGCATATTTGTGTTCTTTAATACGGGTTTCAATATTTCTCCCAGTTTCACCCACGTATACTAAATCACAACTTTTACAGGGAATGCTGTACAGGGAATGCTGAGTACATTATACATGGAATACTATGAGTCGGAATTGTTGCAAACAATATGTCCCAGGAATCTAATTTGGTTTCGTTATGTAGATGATATTTTCTCATTTTGGCCTGACCACTGGAACAACTTTGACACTTTCTTTCAGTCATTAAATAATCTTGTTCCCTCTATTAAATTTAAATATGAATGGGAGAACGACAAACAATTACCTTTTCTAGATGTTTTGGTCATTAACGAAAGCGGAAAGCCCAATTTCACGGTCTATAGAAAACCTACTCATTGTAATTCGTACATTCATTATTTTTCATATCATGATGAAGGGGTTAAAAGCTCAATTATTTCTTCCATGTTTCTAAGAGCACTCAGGATTTGTAGCCCACATTTGCTGGACCCTGAAAATTCAAAGATTTGGAACATTTTTAAGGATTTAAAATATCCCGAGTGGTTTATCAGAAAGGCGTATTTTAAAGCCAGAAAATCTTTTTATGCCCCTCGGGAACCTTCAGTTAACCAAAAACAATATGTGAGTTTGCCTTACATTGCCGGCTTAGAAAGAGTAAAACCGTTGACGAAAGATTTTAAGTTTGCTTTGGCGTTCAAATATTCGTCTACCGTGAAAAGTAAATTGGTTAGGAATAACGTGGCAAAAGAGGAACAAGCCTGCGTCTACAGCATTCCCTGTAAAAGTTGTGATTTAGTATACGTGGGTGAAACTGGAAGAATTATGAAACCCGTATTAAAGAACACAAATATGCCTTCAGAAGTTGTAATACTAATAATGCCATTTTTTATCACGCCAGCCAAAATAATCATGCTATAGATTGGGAATCAAGTAAGGTACTTTATAAATGTAATAATTATGTCAAAAGAAAAATAATAGAATCTGTGTGTATAGAAAAAGTAGATAATTTTAATTTGTGCGAAGGTACTTATAAGTTAGACCCTTTAATGAGATTCTTGGTCAAAAAATCCCTTACGGAGTCGTGGGAACGTGTTCGAACCTAAGTGTGAATTTCTTAAATGTCTCTGGATTGGAATGTTTCCTTACTCGCCTTTAGTAAATGTAATAATGGAAGTAATAAATGTGGAAATAAATATAAATGCAACAGATGTAATAATAAAGGTAATATTATAAATTTAATAATTAGGGAAAGGTAATAATAATAAATGTTAAAAAATGTAAATGTAATAATAAATGCAGTAATTATGTCAAAATATTAGAATCTGTATGTATAGAACACGAAGATAGTTTTAATTTGTGGGAATGTACTTATAAGCGGACCCTGTAATAAAATGCCCTTCCAGTGTCGGGAGAACGGTATCTAACCTAGGTGCGAATTTTCTCTGGATTGTTTCCTAATCGGCTTTTTTCATTCGTTTTTCGGTTATAAGTTCTGTATAATAAACAATAATGTAATAACCAATGTAATAATAAATTTATAATTTCTGTAATAAATAATTATGCAATATTAAATGTAATAAAATTAATAATAAATGTAATAATTATGTAGAAAAATATAATAGAATCTGTATGTTTAGAACAGGAAGATAGTTTTAAATTTGCGCGAATGTACTTAATGAAAATGCCCTTCCGGTGTCGGGAGAATGGGATCTAACCTAGGTGCGAATTTCTTAACGGTCGGTCCTGGACTGCTTTTCCCTCTTGTTTGGTTCATTCGTGTTTCTGTATCCATAATCCACCCGAGGAGGATGCCAGTGGGCGTCGAAACTGTCGTGGAAATAAACTCTGTCTATTAGAGTGGGTTTTTATTTTCATATTTTGACCTTCACGTAGAAAAAGTGAAGTTTTTTTTTGCATTTAATATCGTATGATATTTGTGGAAACATATTGTGTTCATTTAGGCTATAATTGGGTACAATTTAATTTCTATTTCAGTTAGGTTACGGTTTATATATCTCAGTTTTGGTTAATTTCCGCATTTAAGAAAGGTCAAAATTGAATTCTGCGCATAAAATTACCTAAAAACAATATATATTTTTATTAAAAATCAGCAGGGAATGAAACCGCATTCTTATATGCGTGATTCTTATATGCATAATTCTAATATTCGGCTTTGAATATATATATATATATATATATATATATATTGTATTTTACATATATAACATATGTATTACTGTCAAAATGCTGCCTGAGGTTTGTAGAAAGATAATTTATGCATGATTACAATAACGATTGTGCGGATATTATTACCCGTAATTATTGAAATAATTACTCGACTTAATTAATGTAGGTAAGCAGAAAGCATGTCTGTATATAATAATCCATATTTTAAAATACTTAGCAATGCACATAAATATGTAGAGAAAACAGAAAATTAAGATTTGCAATCATGTCAGTGATTTATTGGACAGTGTCACGCGATCTTGCCAACAGGACTAATGTGCGTATTAAAGTTCTATTGCAAACTAAATGAACAAGCTGATATATATATATATATATATATATATATATATATATATAATAAAATCAAGACTATATCCATCGAAGAGGTAAAAAGAGGATTTTTGGGATGACCGTAGAGCAATGGAATATGCGATAATGAAGGCAGTCATTCTGAAACTCATAAAAGTACGAGGTTTAAAGTCAATCCATTCTCTAAAGTCTAAACAAAGTTTTTTTACCTGAAAAGAATTATGGAAGAATCAAAAGTGGACTTCAATTGCCTCGCTGAAACGCATCTCAAGAGACTGCCAACAAAATGCAAACCTGCGAGTACTCTGTATTGATGACAAAGAAATACAAATAGGCAACTATAATGTTCTACGAACTGACGGATTACGAAGACAAAATGGAAGATGTCGATGTGATATGTACAGTATATACATAAGTAGTATGGTTGCACACACACACACATATATATATATATATATATATATATATATATATATATAAGAAACATTCTTCAGTCTGCCATTGTTCAACTTACAAACAATTTCAACCTTAACCAGGGCCTTTCTTTCGCTCAATCCTGTAATTTGAATTCTTTCAGATCATATTTACGTAGAGAAGAAGAGCAAGGCGCTAAAACTTTGTAGCTTTTCCATGTGAATTATACGCTCCTCCTCCAATATTCTCTACACCAATCATATAATTTTTGTTTTTCTTTTGAACTATAATATACTGTCTTAATTTTGTTATTAATTTCAGTGTTCCTGAGGATGTCATTAGACAAAAGCGGTTGAGCACTATTTCGTGTTTTAATTTTTCTTCGTGTTATTTTCATCATATATATATATATATACACATTTCAACTGCAAAGATATATATATATATATATATATATATATATATATATATATATATATATATATATATAATATAGATATATATATATATATATATATATATATATATATATATATATCTTTCAACCTTTCAAATGTTCCGTGCGATGATTCCTCATTTCACGAAGGTCAAGCTTGTCGCCCCTCCTCTGTTTTTTTTAAGTTAAAACTATTTATTATCTCTGTTTAGTTGATCCTTTGGCAGTTAGTTTAGGAGACAAAAGAGTGAGAGTAATAAGCACTGCCTCTTCCGTCCTGATGGTGCGTGATGATTGGTTGGGACACACATTCAAATAATAAGGAAAGAGAGAAGTTTGGTCGGTTTTATGCAAGGTCTCATCGGCTTCCATCGTGGCTTCGATCCCCTCTACTCCTCCAAACACAATAAGAAAGTGAGAGAAGGGTTCGAAGGAAACTTTGTGGGCATCTTGTCCTTTGTCCGAAGTGCCGACTATTAGGTCATAATCGCCCTCAAACCGGTCGCTTTTGAATACCTCCTACAATGAATCTGCAGTTCTGACAGTGTAGCACCAGTATAATCCTCCACTGGTCCTTGGTTCATCGGGGGAAACAACATAATCATACATTTTCTTCATGGACTTTGTCTCGGGTGGAAATCTGACAGTGACCCTGAGGCCAGTTCTAATATCCTATCCGCATCTACATAACTCTTAAGTCCTACATCCACACAGGAGTTCTTCTCATTGTACTTAGCTAGGACAACACCTTCCCTGTAAGGACACCACTAATACTCGTATGCCAATAGATGATGTAGAGCATTAAGCGCATTCATAACTCCAGCTTTACGCATATAATAATGCTTTGAAAAACAACAACATAACCAAGTATTGGGGACACTCCTGGTATTCTAAAATCATCCTCATCATACCCATGTATTCTTCAATATATTCATTTGAATTTACTGAGTGTTTCTTCCAACATCTATCATTATAAATAATTATTTCATCTACAGAATATATACAAGAAGTTCTTGTTAACGGTCCTATTACAAATGTTCGAAGCTCTTGGAGTAAACAGGTTTCTCATATATATATATAATTTATATATATATATACAGCCTTGGTCAGAATTATTAGGCACCCCTTCTTTTTTTGTTTTAAACTACATATTAATTCGTTTAATAATTTCAAATGTGTTGTTTTAGTGATTAATTGAATCTTAATGCTTTTGATAAGATATCAAGAATAAATAACGAACATAACATACATTTATTGTTTTTCAGGAAATTTGTGAGATGTAAAACGAAGATAATACAAATGTAAGCAAGTTAAGAAGAAGAAACGACCTAATATCACACGTTCTATTTGTTTACAAAAGTAGTTGCTACAATAATGGCGAGGGGTAAGCTACTTTCAGAAGGTGAACGGGCCCAAAATAGTCTTATTACATTCGCAAGGACTATCCCAGGTTAAGATTGCAAAACAAATGAAATGCTCAAGATGTGCAGTACAGACAACGTTAAAAAGGTACAAGGAAACCAAGTCTTATAAGAATAGGGTAGGGCAAGGTAGGAAAAGGTCACAACGGCCCGAGAAGACCGGCTGCTGAAAAGAATTAGCCTGACAGATCGTAAGAAATCATCCTCGAACGTCGCTGCAGCTTTCAGTCACACAACTGAGAAGTCCATCTCCAGTCGTACCGCTGGAAGAAGGCTTGCAGAAAAAGGCCTCAAAGAGACGGGCAAGGAAAAGCCGTTTCTGTCTGAGAACAACCAAAGAAGCGTCTAATGTGGGCCAAACAACACTAAAATTGGACCCTTGAGGACTGGGCTAAAGTGATCTGGTCCGATTAAAGTAACTTCGAGGTAAGACACACATTCAGAGTAGTTACTTATTTGTATTGTTACATTGTATAGCAATGCATTTAAATGCGTTACAACCGTTATGGTAAAACAATTCATTTATCCTACTTTTTTGTCAGATTTTCGGGACCCCTGGCGCCGTTTATGTTCACCGAAGAGCAGGTGAAGCATACCATGCTGAATGCGTGGTACCTACTGTGAAGTTCGGAAGGGGTAACATCATGGTGTGGGGTTGCTTGGCTCTGGCAGGGACCGGAATGTTGAAAATCTGTGACGGCAGGATGAACTCTATCGAGTATACCACCGTGCTGGATCAAGTATATGAGCGCTCAGTAGCCAAAATCTTCAACAATAATGTCCCTGAAGGTGTCATCTTCCAACAAGACAACGCTCCGTGCCACACTTCTCGTCACAGCAAAAATTGGTTCGAGCAGAATAATATCAGAGTCATGGATTGGCCCCCTCAATCACCAGACCTAAATCCCATCGAACACCTGTGGGCCCATCTCGGGAAGAGTATCAGGAAGCACAGATGCACCTCTAAAAGTGAACTGAAGAACATTATACAGCAGGAATGGAATAAACTGCCAAGCTCAGTATGCAACAAGTTAGTGAGCAATATGGCAAACAGAATAAAGGCGGTAATTAAGGCCAAAGGCAGACATACCAGGTATTAAAATTAATGTAAATAATTAAAAGTAACAGGTATATCATTGTTTTTATATCCTTTATTGCACTAACATATATTTTACTTAGAATTTTAAAGGTGCCTAATAATTCTGACCAAGGATATATATATATATATATATATATGCTGCAAACCCACAAGGAAAAAGAAAAACGATTCCAAGGCCTTTCGTGTATTCAAAGCTACACCTCGTCAGGGAATGAAGATAAACGGCGAGATACCCATAAATATATACAATGTACAGGAAAAACAAAACAATTAGCACATACTTAACAAGGGTTAATGAGAGGCAAAAGAAATTTTAACATGATATCGTCAATTTTATACGTCCCCGCACTGTTATTGAAATTGCTTTTAAAATTAATAAATGCACATTCTAGAATATTTCGTTCTACAGGGTGGGCCGTAAGTTTCCATACATAGGAAAATTTAAATACGTGCGTCGGTATTTGGATCAGCAGTTTCCGGATGCTTGGATTGGTCGGCGTGGTCCTGTGGAGTGGCCTCCCAGATCCCCAGATCTCACCCCACTTGATTTCTATCTTTGGGGGCACTTGAAGGCCATGGTGTATCAGGAAAAGATACGAGACATAAATCATCTAAAGGAACGTATCACCAACGCCATTACAAGCATAACGTCAACTGTGCTAATGCGTGTTCATCAACAGTGGGGAACACGTATTGAAATGTGTTTTCAAAACAATGGCAACCATGTAGAGCATATTATATAAATAAAAATGGTTGTCCATAAAAAAATGTTTATTTTTCCTATGTATGGAAACTTACGGCCCACCCTGTATTATATCTCTGTTTTTAACAAGCGCTTTAGAACTACCCCACTTGATGCTATGGTTACATCTATACATATGGTTAAATAAAGCATTGGAAGTATTAGCTGTTCTACAAGCATATTTATGCTGTTTTACCCTAATATCTAACGTTTTACCGGTTTGGCCTATATATACTGAGTTACATTGTGTACATCCGATCGAATACAACAACCGACAACATTATCAGGGCTATTCTTTATTAGGCGTGATTTAACAGTATTATTATACTTAAAGATTACATTAATGCCAATTGCTTTAAGTACAGTTGGAAGGTATTGAAAATTAACATGGTAAGGTAGGCTAAGGATATTTTTATGCTGAAATTCCTTTACAATTACATTATTATAATACCTATTCTTGGCTTTCTTAAGACAGTTATCTAAAAATGAAATAGGATAACATAATTTAGTACCAATATTCATGATATTGCATAACTCGGAATCTAAAAATTCAGGACTGACAACTCTCAATGCTCGAAGAAACATAGCAGAGAAAATAGAGGATTTAATCGAAGGATGATGGTCAGAATAAAAATGCACGTAAGAGTTATTATTAGTAGGCTTACGGTAGACTTCATATTTGAACTGATTAGAGCATCTCCAAATTTTTAGATCAAGAAAAGATAGGCTTCCATCATTTTCTTTTTCAACTGTAAACTTAATAGATGGGACTAAATTGTTGAGCCTACCAAGAAATAAGTCCACATCCAAATTATTAGGCCAAAGGCATAAAATATCATCTATATGCCTGTAGAACAGCTAATACTTCCAATGCTTTATTTAACCATATGTATAGATGTAACCATAGCATCAAGTGGGGTAGTTCTAAAGCGCTTGTTAAAAACAGAGATATAATAGAACGAAATATTCTAGAATGTGCATTTATTAATTTTAAAAGCAATTTCAATAACAGTGCGGGGACGTATAAAATTGACGATATCATGTTAAAATTTCTTTTGCCTCTCATTAACCCTTGTTAAGTATGTGCTAATTGTTTTGTTTTTCCTGTACATTGTATATATTTATGGGTATCTCGCCGTTATATCTTCATTCCCTGACGAGGTGTAGCTTTGAATACACGAAAGGCCTTGGAATCGTTTTTCTTTTTCCTTGTGGGTTTGCAGCATTTATTCATTTCACGTGTTTTATTGTGAAATTCATCCTATATATATATATATATATGCACTAGAATCACAAAATAACACGTGACCTTATTAATAAGCAAACAACCACAAGGAAAAGGAAACACAAAGTCCGAGCGCTCGGACTTTGTGTTTCCTTTTCCTTGTGGTTGTTGCTTATATATATATATATATATAGCATTACTGTCTGTACGCAAAACAATTTGACGAAAAATATCATGTTTATAAAAAACATGTAACTGTAATGGGCAATGATCCATCTGTTGTATGGCCTCACCGTACTCGTGCATTGAGAGAGATTGGTCAGCATCTCTCTCTCTCTCTCTCTCTCTCTCTCTCTCCTCAGCAACTAAACTTTCGCAGCGCTGATTTCGATTGCATCAACAATAGCTTAAATGATTTAATGTTAATGAACAGTAACAACATAGATGATAGTTCGGTTCATTTAAAGACGTGCTCTTGGATAGGGTTGCAAAAGGATGAAAGCTCTTCATGGAAAGTTTCGAGAATTTTGAATGAGTCAAGAATTTCTGGGATTTTTAAAAATTTTAGGTAATTTTTAAGGTTTATTAGGTTTTTTTGGGTCTTTTTCAGTAAACTGTAACATATTTAAGCATTTTCCATCCGCAAAAGAGTTTCTGGCTTCTTATATCAGTTGTTTTTAATTGAGTTCAAGTGAGTTTGATGGGAATGTGACTGAAAATAATAATTTGAAATCAGTATGCAGGAAATTTACGTTTTAGTATTTACTAATTTGTATGATTTATATTTACATGGGGAGTTTCCATATCAACATTCTGGGAATTTCCTTCTTGTGAAATAACTGGGGGTTAAAAGAAATTTCAAGGAGTGGGAGTTTCCCATTTCAACATTTGCAACTCTTAGCGACAGCCACTCCTCAGTATCATATTGAAGCGAATAATTTGCTCACATCGCCAACTGCTTTTTGAATTTTTTTTTTTTTTGGCTGCGTTATTCTACACTTTTTCAAACACTAAATTACATAGTTAAAGAATTTGCAGCTGTTTGTTTTATGAAAATTAAAGTTTTTGCAAATTCCAAAAATTTCCCAAAAATTCCAGAAAATTCCTGAAAATTCTCAAAATTCACGGAAATTTGACAACTTTATTCACGGAATAATCAAGTGGTTCAACAATGATATTAGCTCTGCTATAAAGGAGAAAAATAAGCGTACAAACACTGGAAAGGTACTTCTGATCATAGGCATAAACTTTACAATCATCTGGCGACGTGTTAAGACGCACATTAGAAAAGCGAAACGAACAGAAGATCTTGGAGTTGCTCCTGTCTGCAAATCAAATCCCAAAGAATTTGGTAGAAATTTGACAGAAAGCCACCCAAAAATAATATAGGTCCTATCAGAGGTGAGATAGGGAACTAAAATATAGCAAATATAGCAAACATAGCAACCGTTCTCAAAAAAATATTGTCAGTTTTTACCAAATAGGCAACCTCGAATATCCTTGCGACTAAAATTCTCATTGAAGGAGGTAGTACATATTTAGACTATTGTTTGTTATCATGATGAAATATTGCTACCCTCATTCAAAATAAGCACCTTTAAATGCCCTCGTCTAGAAAAATTCAAAGTAAAGAAGGTTATTGCTGACATTCTTGTCCATATCTTTAACAAGCCCCTCGCACTAGACATGGTGCCAAGGGACTGAAAGCTGGGCAATGTGACTTCAAAAAAGGAGACAAGGAGTGACTACAGTCCCATTAGCTTAACATTTATCATAAGTAAGTTTTTGGAATCAATAATTACTGCAAGAATGGTATATCACTTGGAATTGCACATCCTTTTAACTGATTCCCAGCATGGTTTCGTCAGCATAGGTCCTACCCAACTTACCTGCTAGGATTCTTCACAACATTTTTCCTGAATGCGATCGCTCCAGGGCCACATAAGCGACTTATGCAAAGGCAAGGACCGTTGGTATGTTTTGTACTATGGCCGCGTGGATTGAACACTGGATTAGCGATAGGGAACAGTGGGTGTAATAACGGTGAGACATCAGAGTGGGCATCAGTAAAAAGTGGCGTCTCACGGGGAATATTGATATATTGAGCACCATATCAAAATTCGATGACAACACCAAATTAGACTCCTGTGTGGGAGCGGAAGGTGTCTTGAAAATTCAAAATGTACCTAGATCGGTTAGCGAATTGGTCGACCACTGGGCATATGCCTTTTAACGTGAATAACTCAAAGTAATACACATTTGGATGCTCGAAACCGATGTGAAAACTATTCATTGCACAGGCAGGAACTTGCAAAGACCAACTTGGAAAAAGACTTCGGGGTTAAGGTAGGGTTACCATACGTCCGGTTTTTCCCAGACATGTCCGGGAAAATTTGAATAATTATAACATTGTTTTTTGAGGCCATAACACTTGTTTTTATTTATAGATACTCAATGTAGACGACATGTAGTCAGAGCTGGGCACTTCCGCAAACACTTCCGCAAACCGCAAATTCCGCAATTGCGGAAGTAAGTTTTTCGTTTGCGGATTTGCGTTTGCGGCAAAGTCATCGCAAATTAGTGAATTTGCGTTTGCGGAAGTGATTTTGAGTTGCGGATTTGCGATTGCAAATCCGCAAACTCAAAATCACTTCCGCAAACGCAAATCCGCAAACGCAAGTTCACTAATTTGCGATGACTTTGCCGCAAACGCAAATCCGCAAACGAAAAACATCTTCCGCAATTGCGGAATTTGCGGTTTGCGGAAGTGCCCAGCTCTGCATGTAGTACACAGTATCTATAACACATTAATACAACGTGAGTTGGTAGATACTGATACAGGTTCACCCCCTTCTCCGGAGTGTCCTCTTTTTTCAAAGTTCAAATATGGTAACCCTAGTTAAGTAGTAACCTCAAATTTGTCCAAACACCGCGTCGAAGTTGAAAAGAAATGCAATAAAAGACTAGGTTATATTAAAATGCAGTTCTTCTACCGAAGTAAAGATGTTATTCTTCCTCTCTGCAATCCATCGGTTAGGCTCCACCACCTCAAGATCGCTGTACAATTCTGGTCTTCATCTTTGAGAAAAGACAGACAAAGGCTTAAAAATGTTCAATCCAGAGTGACGAAACTAATCCCGTCCCTCCGTCGCAAATTATACAATCGTAGACTCGATTATTTTAATTTATATTCCTTAGAAACGCGTCAGCTCAGAGGCGAACTCATCCAGGCTTTCATATTTCTGAAGTGGATCGACAACATCGATTACTCTAAGCTTTTTACACTAAACACGAACCTGACTCGCAGTAACGGTTGTAAACTGGAACCGAGACGTTATAATATGAATATTTGCAGTAACTTCTTCACGTACAAGACTGTCAATTATTGGAATGGGCTTTCTCCTGAAGTCGATTCCAGTTCCTCCGTCAATACGTTCAAAAATAATCTTGACCGAGTATTAGATGATGAACTCGAGTAAATCGATGTTGAAATGCGTGAATGATGTTCCAGTACCCAACTGTCCTATAAAATTTTTCGGCAATATTTTCCCTGCAAATTGGTGAATGTGTTCTTCTTTCCAAACCTGCTCACCATGGACGAGGGGGATAAGGAGGAGGTGAGAACCGTCTTGCTTTTTTGTGCTAATTCTTCTCTCTGTGAGTGGTCTGCGTCTGAACGAAATCTACGAGTGCACCCTGAGTCGACTGTAAAGTTGTTGCAGTGTTGCCAACTCTAAAAATATTTTCGCACTAGTTTGACTGCCAAAACGCGCTAGAACGCGCTAAATTTAAAAAATAAGGCGCAAAAACAAGCACCAATTACAAAAAACCATTATCCTATTAAATATTTTTAAGAAATAGTAAAAAAGCATTCTTACCATGAAATTTATTCAAAATCTGTAATCTCCCAATCAATAATTCCTTCTGATATAGATTCTGTAGGTTCTTTGTATGTATCCATTGAGCCGATCTTTTTGCAAACTTCTTTTGGTAGCTTGTAATTGTAGCAGCATTTTCCATTTCTTTTAAGTCCATATTTAACAGTTAAAACTTGCGTTAAGCTTTTGACACTTAGGAGATTACGCAATTTAGATTTAATAATATTCATGTGACTAAAATCCTTCCACATCGGCATTGGAGTGAGTAGCAAAAGCACAGTTAATGCTAATTGTGAAAGACTTCCAAATGGGTTTCTCCTGTGGCATCCCGATAAGAATTTACTTCGCTCCAGAAAGAAATTGTATCTGAAACCTGGGACCATTGCACATTTCTTAAATTTTTCCATTGGAAATCCTTCAAATTTTTATTAGTGAAGCAATGAAATTATACTTTATAATATATATATATGAAAGCAAACTAATGTATATTTTAAATTATTGTATATCTACTAAAATAAACTAGAACGTACGTTTTCGAAGAGCTGCGATTCGTTCGTGAATTATGGCCGAACATGTTTTAAACATGTTTATACCTCAACGCAAGGTTTGGACAGACCTAGCAACCCTGCTCGTGACAGCGGCAGGAGGGCGGCAAATGTGTTCCGTGGTCGTTGCTTGCAGATAGATTATAGATACGTTTTGAACCGTATAATAAAGCGCTGAATTTAGCGTTAAAAATGTTTAAAGCGCGCCAAAATAACGCGCCCGCGTAACTCGTTGCCTTTTCGCGCTGCCAAAACTAGAAACTGATAGAATTAGCGCCAAACGCGCTAAGTTGGCAACACTGAGTTGTTGTGACTCCCTCATTTACTCGTAACTCCTCGTAACTCTTTTCCCTCCCTCTCTATCTCCCTCCTTCCCTCCCTCCCGACTCCATCTCCCTCTCTCACCCTCCCTCTGTTTCTCCTTCTCTTCCTCTCCCTCCCTTCTTCCCTCCCTATCCCTCATTCTCCTCCCTCTTTCCGTTCAGATGACTGTTAAGTAAAGCAATTTACTTCAATACCAAATCAGGATTGTTGAACATCTTTGAAGAAGTAGAATTTGTAAACTTTTGGTCAGATTTGAATTCGGCAGATCTGTTCATTCAAGATGGCGGTTATTCGAATGAAATAGGTAATGCGCGATTCGGGAGGTTGATTGATAAAAAAAGCGAGTAAGATTTACGTAAAGTAGAGGCAAGACGAAATAGTTCTTTCTCGTTTGGGAAATATAACTTGTCGGCTTCATGAAAACTTAACGAATAATAACGTAAAGAATAGTTTAAAAGTAGCATTTTTAATGCCAGAAGTACGGAATAAGTTTAACGAATTTAAAGATTTTAGTTCATGCTGAAAATTACGACATTATGGCAATAACTGAATCGTGATTAAAAGTGTCGATAGGGATTTTGTAAATGAATAATACCATATTGAAGGTTATAAACTTTTTAACAAGGATAGAAGTGGTAAAATGGAAGGTGGTGTACTCTTATACTGTAGAGAAAATTTTCGTTCAGTTCAAAAGACGGTTAATGCCAGTTACCAGTTAGATATAATTATTTCAGAAATTAGCGCTAATAATGTAGTTTTTAATTTTGGGGTTGTATATAGACCTCTTTCAGAAGCATGGTATAAATAAGTTTACAGTATTATTTATTTTCATCGGCTTTTTATTTTTCTGTTTCCCTGAATCTTACGGTCTTTGTTGGCATGTAGCACACACACACACACACACACACACACAGTCAATAAATTTAGCAAATATTTGTAAAGTAACTAAAGTTAAAGATTCAGGATCTTTTCAGTTTGGCGTACCGCGGATTTTCGAACTGATCCACGGTACGCCAAACTGAAAAATAACTTGTATACTAATAATTTGTATACTTGTATACTAATTTGTATACTAATAAATTTGTATATTCTAATAACGAAAATGACATTATTTTCCTGGAGAAATATGCGCAACATACGAAACATTTTTTATATATATGCGTACTAATTTGCATGGCGCATGAACGTTATCTAAATTATGTAGTGTCAGGGCCGTGCAGAAAGGAGGGGGCCACAGGGGCTTGAGCCCCTGCCCTTTTTCCTCCATGACTCAGAAGTACCCTTTTTGCAGGCAGCACCCTCAAAGTGGTGCCCTTTTTGGGTCTTAAGCCATGCCCCTTAAATGTTCTCTGCACGGCACTGTGTAGTGTTATGTGGTGGGTTTTACAAAATGTTTATTTGTTTTACAAAATGTTTATTTGTTGCCTGCTTAGACCTAGTTTAGTCTGAATATTATTGGTGTAGTGTGAACGTGTGATAATGCAGTGCTGTGATCTATCTACTTGTGAGTTGCCCCGGTCAATTGAATGCAAATTAAAGACTCAAGATTCGTTTAGACTTTAGACTCTAAAGGGAAAAGTGGGGGTTAGCCCAGTATGGAATGATTGTGGAGCATGTTGTGCCCTGAAGAAATGAAAATCGTGGATCTTTTCGGTTTTAGGTCCGGCATTGGATTTTTTTCATATTTTTGGTATAGACGTAGATTTTTACGCTGATTCCATTTCCGCAATCCGTTTCTTGGAGAAATAAACACGAAAAAAGTTATGTGCAAGTTTATTACGTTTACAGATTTCCAGAACACAGAACGGAACACAAACCAAAGTTTGCTACTTGCCAAACTGTGCAATATCGTTCAGCATTTGGCGCACTAGATCTTTGCCTGCGTGTCGGCAACGCCAGAGAAACTCGCAGAGATACGAGTCGATCATGGAACGGTGCGTACCACACCGGCGCTTGTTACCGCGTTTGAGTTGGTTCCACGTCCACTCTATCCGTCGCGTGTGTGCTCCAGTTGAAGGGTCCACGAAGTTTTCGCTGTGGTTCACTGTTTTGTGACTGAAGCTGTACCCTTCGAGCTGTTCGATATACAAACAGAAGTAGTTTAGGGTAGGTTAGGTTAGGTTAGGTCAGGTCTAGGTGGATATTTGAATACAAGTTTTGGGCCATAACATTTTTCGTGTTTATTTCTCCAAGAAACGGATTGCAGAAATGGAATCAGCGTAAAAATCTACGTCTATACAAAAAACATGGAAAAAATCCAATGCCGGACCTAAAACCGAAACGACCCAAAATGGTCACAGACTAAAAGAACTGTCTGTAGCAGGTCTGCGTACTGTAAATACATCCTTCGAGCAGAAGCACATCCATAAGTATGCACGAGAGTTACAAGGACAAGAAGAAGTCTCAAAGACCTTTCAGTCCACTCGGAGAGGTTCCTGTAATTAAACTACTGAATTTTTTTAATGTTCTAGCAGTAGTTAGAAAACTGGATAGAAAAGTATAAGACTATCTCCCCACCCTTCGCTCCCTCCCCGCCAGAGGCGGGTACGGAAAAAGGTTGAAGAAAATACCTTGACCCTGGAAAAGTAGCCACGAAAACTTTACAGGAAAGAGAAGAATATATAAACTATCTCTACAATTACACTATGTACACATAGAAATCGTACACTAGATGGCATAGTTGTATAAACTAACATAATAATATATTCGTGCTAATCATATATCAACTACTTAGTATCGTCACGAAAACCTCGAACATATGGTTTTGATTTTATACAAAATATTTACAGCTCTATTTACCGAGGTATCGGGCCAACAGGGACCCTATATCCCACTCCAGACTAACCCCAAAAGGATTAAGAGAGAGGAAAATGCCAAACTATCCATGTCTACACCCATGTACGCGCAAATCCATCACGTCCATAAGGTGATTAAATACTTCTACGGGAAAAGGGTTGAAAAAGGAATTAAGAACGGAAATCAGATTACCCACACCATGCCCTGCCCTCACTCTCCACATGCACCCAGCCATCCGAGAGAAGAAAGAGAAGAAAAGAAATAAGGTACGGCAGAAATACAACTTTACCTCACCTACTCAAGTTCCTCCCCAAGAGAGAGTAATCAGTCTTCGGGTTCTTGTAACCGATGTGCATTACCTTACATTTGTCCAACTTGAATGGTATCTGCTAAGTAGCAGACCATTCGCCCAATGTATCAAAATCATTTTGAAGCGTTCTTACGCTCTCCTGATTACCTACACTATTTCCTGATTTGGTGTCGTCTACAAATTTAGAAATTGTACTTAGGAGCCCCACGTTTATACCGTTAATATAAATGATAAAAAGTAAAGAACCCAGAATGAAACCTTTTGGAACCTCACTGGAGAGTTACAAGGAGTTACAAGGAAAAGAAGTACCTCAAAAGGCCTTGCGGCCCATACCGAGGAGGTACCAATGGCAACGGGTGCCAGGGAAAATTTTCTACACCCTCAAATAGTGTGCAAGATTTGGTCTAACCTTTTTTTGAACTGATCCACAGAGGAACTGTTCACAACTTCTGAAGGTAACCTGTTCCACGTGTCACAGATCTTATAAGTAAAGTAATTCCCACACACACTAGTCCTAAACCGTTTCAAATCCAACTTCCAACCATTGTTGCGAGTTGGGTTATCATTTAAACTAAACATGCTTCTAAAATCGACATCGTTGAACCCGCGTAAGAGCTTGAAAACCTCGATCAGTTGACCGCGCAGCCTCCGAGTTTCCAGCGAAAACAAGTTCAGGGCGCGTAACTGTCGATTGTAGCCCATGTGCCTAACGGAAAGGATTAACTTTGTGGCCCTCGCCTGCACTCGCTCCAGCCTCTCAATATCTTTCCTGAGGGTGGGCGACCAGAACTGCACAGCATACTCCAAGTGCGGCCGAACCAGGGAATTGTACAGAGAGAGCACAATCTCCTTGTTCCGAAACTGAAATTGCCTCCTGATATAACCCAACAGCTTCTGGGCTTTCTTTTCCACCTCTACGCACTGTTTGGTAAACTTAAGGTCGCTGCTAATTACCACACCCAAGTCCTTTTCCAAATCAGTCACCTCGATATTACTCCCTAACATCGAGTAGTCCGACTTGGGATTGGCGTAGCCAATGTGCATCACCTTGCATTTACCCAAGTTAAACGGCATTTGCCATTTTTCGGACCACTCTCCTATCCTACCTAAGTCCGCACGCAGTTGCTCGATCGCCTCCAGCGTCCCAACATTGGCCCCAAGCTTGGTGTCATGAGAGAGAGAGAGAGAGAGAGAGAGAGAGAGAGAGAGAGAGAGAGAGAGAGAGAGAGAGAGAAAATTATGTTTTTGTGAGTAAAGATATGGTAAGAGATGTACCATCCCTTATAGAAGGACACAATGAACTGACTTCGAAAACGGATTGTATGTCATAAAAAAGTTGTTCGACGTTGAGTGGAGGTTTATCAGACTATATCATTGTATTGCATAAAGTTAAGCTGATTGGTGTTTGGTATAAAACGAAGAGATGTACAGTGGACAAACACAGAGAATAAGGGTTGACCGAATGAATTTGAATGAGGTGGTGGTAACAGAGTACAGAAGAAGAGTGAAGAAGAGTTGAGCAAGTCCTTGGAGAAAATACAATTGAATTTCTTATACACATTTCTTATACACATCTCACAATTATGTGGCATATTTTTAAGTAATATCTAGTGGCGACAGTATCTGATGTATGTGTGTGCGTACAAAATGTAGTGAAGAGAAAGACAATTACATGGTGGATCAGTGAAGTGAAGCTTGCAGTGAAAGAAAAGAAGACGGTTTGAAAAATGCTACAAACTCAGCCTGGCAGCGATGAAAGATATAATGAGTTGTACAAAGAACGCAAGAAAAATGTTAAGGAAGTGCTAAAATTAAGTAAAGAAAGAGCAGATGAGAAGGAAAATGAATAAACAGTATATTGAAAACAAAATGATTCTAGAAAAAGTGACGAGTCTTAAAGGTCAGTCTGGTGGAATGACCGGTAATATGAAAGATAAAAATTGTAGTGTGTTAGTGCAAGAGACATTTAAAGAGAGTATTTGAGTATGCTGGTAAGTGAGATAGATAAACAAGCGGCAAATATGATTACAGTTTATTTTGGTGGAGCTTCATGAATGTATACCACGGATTGGGAAATATCAAGCTGAAGGAACCTGAGCGAGTATACAAGTCAAGAAAGTCAGCAGGAATTGGTTGGTACTCAGTTTTACATCCTCCTTCCTACTGAGGGCACTGAGACAGTCAAGCAGCAGTGGACGACATAAGAAATATTGAATCATCTTCTTTCGTGGGACCTGAATTCAGTGGCAACTTTGACAATGTGTCCATTCCCCAATTTTACTAGTTTCTCGATATTGCAATTAGGGAGTGTATAATGCAAAAATAATTGCCCATCTTTGCAATCGAGCTGCCACACTGTAGACCTATAGTAAACTTGTTTTCAGACCCAGAATGGATAGAACAGCTTATGCTCCGATATGAGCGTAAACTTTCTTCCATACAAATACATATGAAACTTATGTACCCGAAATACGATCGTGAGTGCTTCTTTGTCAATCTGCGAATAACTTTATTCTGCCCACGACAGTGTGCGAGACGCGTAAGGAATTAGATTTTCTTCACGGCTAGGCATGACGTGAACTAAAACCGCGCTGACCCCAACGAAAGAAGGTTACAAGCTAATTTTAATGGAAGAGTTGGACTGAAATCAGGGCTGGGTATCAGCAATATAAATGATACTGGTATGATAATTTTTAACTCGGTACTGGTATTTGTGACTAAATGGTACTGGTATTGATACTAGTTGCGGTATTGGCTAATAGTTTTATGGGGCCTACAAACATTTTATATTCGTACATCTAGAATCTACTTTTAATATTACAAAAACGAAATATTATTTTTATATATGTATAACTAAAGAAATTTTGTAACCTTGTGATCACTGTAGAATCCATCGTTAATATTGCCAAAGTGAAATACTAGCTATTTCTTATATATTCATACGGTAACTAAATAAAATTTATAACCCTCTTCATCATTTGTAAAAAAAAAAGTTTAAATCATTTAACTGAAATTAGAAAAAACATTTTCTGCTTCAGTTAAGTTCATTAGACTTCAAAAACAAAATGTTATTTAAGGAGGTTTCTGAAGAAGATGACCTCAAATCATTGAGAATGAAGAGCCTCTCCACACTGACTTTTGTTGGAGGAAGGAAGGGGAGAAACTATGTGAGCAGCTTCTACTAAAGGATTTGGTTATTTGGCTTCAGGTTTTATAAATTTAGTAATAAAAATAAAGATGAATGGTTCTTATAAGGCCTAGAGCATCAAAGAAGTTCATGAAGGTTACTTGAAAAGGATCAGGATATGGTTGGAGTTTTAAATAAATATTACCAACAAAATACCACCAGATTATGTGGTATACCAGCTGCTTTTAAGAGTAGTTACTGGTACTGATATTTGAAACTTTGAATGAGTGGAACTGGTACGAAAATCTAAGTGGTAGTTACTGGTATTTGGTACTGATACTGGTACTGGTTCCCAGCCCTGAATTCGAAATGCGTTAAATATCTTTTCGATATTAATTCTGATTTTTTTGTCGAAGGCTCTTTGACACTTACGTGACCAGTACCAGGTTTTATAAGTCTTTAGGAGTTCATAGAGAAAGAGTTGAGGAATAAATTTACCATGAAACGTCACTATCCCGAGAAAGAATTGTAACTGGGACAGGTTTTCTTGGGGTGTAATGAGTTGAACAGCCTTCACTTTTTCATTCATTTTGCGAATTCCTTCGGCATCCATTCTAAACTCCAAATAACTTTTCTTGTTACCCTAAGATTGAAATCTTGGATCTTTTCCGTTTGGGGACTAGCAGCGAATTTTAATGAAAATCGGTATACTACTGTAGTTTTGGTCACTGATTTCAAAAATAACTTTCTTTTTTTTGAGAAATGAAAAACAAACATGTTAAAGCACTTTAAATAATTAATGTGTTTTTAACGAAAATATGACTTAACCTAACCAATCGTCAAGGGCGTACAGTTGACCTAACCGGGCATTCAATTGACCTAACTGGGCATTAATTCTTGATTTTTTTCTGCCACTTTTACAGATCTGCCGGGATCCTTCAAAAAATGTATCCTTCGTAAAGTTGCACTTTTTACCGTTTGACTGACGCTTTTGGCAGCGAAAGAACTGGGTATTTTTATCAAAGGAACACACTTTCCCACACTTAGAGCACTTTTTCATAAACAGTAGCAGTTTGTGACTCTGGCTAAATTTAACACAATCCTCTGTAACTAGTTGAAGCTAGTTAAAACACATATTAATTATTTAAAGTGCTTTAACATGTTTGTTTTTCATTTCTCCAAAAAAAAAAGAAAGTTATTTTTTAAATCAGTGACCATAACTACATAAGTATACCGATTTTCATTAAAATTCACTGCTAGCCCCCAAACGGAAAAGACCCGAAATCTTTAATACGCCGAAAAACTTCCTTCACTCTTGACGTAAATCCATTTTTGAAAATAGTTTACGATTGTTCAATGTAGTGCACATGTCTTCAGGCTTTGGTACCGGTTGCTGTGCAACTTGTAACTGAGGATTTACCGTGACTTTATAATCTCCGCATAGCCGAATACTTGAACCCTCATTTTTACCCGTAGTACCACTGGTGTTCCCCAATTCAAATAGTTCATTTTCGCCGTGAACCGTCATCGACGAGACGCTGAATTTCCTTGTCTACCAAAGGTTTAATTGCGTACTGAATGGGTCTTGGAAGAAAGTCAAGTTCCGCTCTCAACTCTAACGTCAGCGTAGCTTTGACTTTCTCGTCTTTGAATATTTCCTCATCTTCTCTTAAGACATTGAGGGGAAATATCTGTATTTAAATTTTCTGAAGTGAGGAATATTTCCTTCAAATTTAACCTGATTGAACTAAACCAGTTTAAACCTAACAATCACAGATTATCATTAATTTTGGTAACTATGAAATGCACGTCTTCGTATGCTATCCCATTATAATTTACATCTACTTTACACTGACCTTGTATTAGAATTACATTGTCACTTAAATATCTAATCTCAGTAGAATACGGATTCGACTTTCTTTGAGATCAAAAACACATTTGCTGCTGTCTCTATTTGCATTTGAATGGGTTTATCATTTAGTTTAACCGTAACGTAGATAGGTTTGCATTTGTTACTTTGAGTAGAATCGAAACGTGAATTCATTCTCGTTTCTCTCCCGAGTTTTCACTTTCATTTATTTGCGTTTTCTGTTGTTAGATGAACTTTTGCTTTCGATTTGCACATTGCAACAAAATGGCTTCGCTTGTTGCACACCCTACACCTTTTACCCGAGGCAGGACATTTCTCTCGATCACTCGGACGGTGAGGCAGGACATTTCTCTCGATCACTCGGACGGTGATTACCTTTTCCACAACGAAAACATGCAACTTTCTCCCAAAGTTATTTGTATATTTTTCTTTTCCTCGTCGGTGTGATCACGTTTCACACTTGTGCGTGTTACTTTACTCCTCCTCAGTCGGTCTTTACTAAAAGGTGAAATATTTACATTTTGCGAGACGGGTTGAAACTTCCTTCATGCTCGCAGCCTGCCTTTCGGCGATTTTCATCGCTTGGCCGTGTTCAAAGCGATTCTAACGTTAAATTAACCTCTAATAGCTTTCTCCGCAATTTTGCTGAGTAACATTTCGCTATCACGTGGTCAATGACTGCGTCATGTGTGTTAACTGAAATTGTATGTTGATGATAGCTTTCTTAAATGAGTTACATAACTATCCGTTGATTCACTGCATTCTCGCGCAGTTTCTCGAAAAATAAGTCGTTGTATTTTGATGTTTGATCTAGCCGAAAACTTTTTAGCCAAAGCTGTTCGTACCTCCTCGTAAGTACTCGTGACAGGAATGTCCATTATCGAGAAAACAAAGGACATTCCTGTTACAATGCGCGCGTTTGAGGTGCCGCTGTGATCCCCGTCGCGTTGACGTAAAATGAAAACACATTCTTCCGTTTCCTCCATCTTTCTTCTACGGATGCTGTTTCCTCCGACAGGATGAAAGGTGACGGGGCTGAAATATCCAAAAGTGTCTCTGTGTCTAATCCTGCGAAGATTTCGCCCTCGATTCGCCGCCAATGTTGTTTTTACCTTACAATATGAATAATAATAATAACTAGTATTTATTCACTTGGGCATAATTCACTATGTGCATAATACAAGTTATATCCTGACCTAAATACTAAGTACATGTAATGGCGAGGATTAATGGAAAACTCCAAGTTTTGTTACTTTACTTCTGAGTGTACAGTACAAACTAAAACTCTTGATCTTATGTCTAACAATAAAGTAATGAACATTATAAATAAGATCAAATATAAACTGCCATACAAGGAGTTACAAGGAAAAGAAGTACCTCAAAGGCCTTGCGGCCCATACCAAGGAGGTACCAATGGCAACGGGTGCCAGGGAAAATTTTCTACACCCTCAAATAGTGTGCAAGATTCGGTCTAACCTTTTTTGAACAGATCCACAGAAGAACTGTTCACAACTTCTGAAGGTAGCCTGTTCCACGTGTCACAGATCTTATACGTAAGGTAATTTCCACACACACTAGTCCTAAAGCGTTTCAAATCCAACTTCCAACCATTGTTGCGAGTTGGGTTATCATTTAAACTAAACATGCTTCTAAAATCGACATTGTTGAACCCGCGTAAGAACTTGAAAACATCGATCAGTTGACCGCGCAGCCTCCGAGTTTCCAGCGAAAACAAATTCAGGGCGCGTAAGCGTCGATTGTAGCCCATATGCCTAACGGAAGGGATTAACTTTGTGGCCCTCGCCTGCACTCGCTCCAGCCTCTCAATATCTTTCCTGAGGGTGGGCGACCAGAACTACACAGTACACTCCAGGTGCGGCCGAACCAGAGAATTGTACAGCGAGAGCACAATCTCCTTGTTCCGAAATCAATCGAAATTGCCTCCTGATATAACCCAACAACTTCTGGGCTTTCTTTTCCACTTCTACGCACTGTTTGGTAAACTTAAGGTCGCTGCTAATTAGCACACCCAAGTCCTTTTCTAAATCAGTGGCCTCGATATTACTCCCCAACATTGAGTAGTCCGACTTGGGATTGGTGTAGCCAATGTGCATCACCTTGCACTTACCAAATTTAAACGGTATTTGCCATTTTTCGGACCACTCTCTTATCCTACGTAGGTCCGCACGCAGTTGCTCTATCGCCTCGGGCGTCCCAACATTGGCCCCAAGCTTTGTGTCATCAGCGAATTTGGCGATCCTACTGACGATGCCACCGTCGATATCATTTATGTAAATGATAAACAACAGTGGCCCCAAACGGAACCCTGAGTAACCCCACTAGTGACCGAGGCCCAACCCGAACTAGCCCCTTTAATTACAACCCTCTGCCGCCTATTCTTCAGCCAGTTTTCAATTCACCTACCTACTTCCCCACCAATACCCAGCGCGCGCACTTTGGCCAAATTCGCTGATGACACAAAGCTTGGGGCCAATGTTGGGACGCCCGAGGCGATAGAACAAATGAGGATCGCGTATGCTACCAAATGGTACTTACGAGTACAAATTCATATACAACATATAATTAGTATAGTGGATGTGTATATATAACAGATAGAATATGTGTGAAATAACTGGTGGAGGTAGAATGGTACTTGCATGTCTGTAGAAGTTATGTAGAAAAAGCGAGTGAAAGTGGGTGTTCCAGGCGTTCGGACAAAACCTATAAATTTATAATATTGTACCATTGTGTATATATACAGAAATACAGTAAAAATGAAAGAAATACTTATAAAAATTACATTAATATAATTCTTTTAAACAGAGATGGACAAATATTTGGAAGAGTGTTGATAGAGAGTATAAAAGTTTATTAAGCCGTTGGCTGGAGATGAACAAGTTGGTTTTTGAGAAGGAAGAGGATGTGTCGATCAAGTGTTTGCAGTTAGAATGAAAAAGTAAGTGATAAGAAGAAAAAAATATGTGTGTGTATAGAGAAGAATGATGATAAGTGAATATATATATATATGCATCGTGGCAAGTGCTTAGAATGTATAGTGTCAGTGGTAAGTTGTTAAATTCTGTGAAAAGTTTTTATGTGGGTAGTACTCGTTATGTAAGGATTCTTCCTCAATAATTTCAAGGTACACATTTCATTTGTTGCTAAAAATCATGAAATTCGTTTTAGTGATATTAGAACGAATTTATTGGAGATCGACCATTCCACAACTTTGGTCAATTCTGTTCTCAATATGTCCTTCACTTTACCAACATCTTTACAAGAAAAAATAATTGTATATTATGTTTTACAAACAGTTTAATTGAGCAGATATTTTTTAGTGATTCAAATTGATATCTATTGGAAAATAGATCAGAAACTTCATAGGAAAAATAAATCCCAAATAATACAATACTTTGTGGAGATTTTAATTTCTCATATATGCAATGTATATATTAATCCAGGGAAGGGAGGTATAAGGAAGACCAATAGCAGGCAAATATTCTGCTGCCTCCAACGGATGAATTTATGTCAGCACAAGAGATAAGAGAAAAAGTATCAGAAAAAGAACTGCTTAGATTTATTATTCACAAACAACACTAGCAATTAATTATATAAAAGTAATTCTCACAGTAATTTCAAGCACAAGATTCTTAAAATACTCGTAACAGCGAATGGACGACTGCATCGAGCCAAAAATTATCAGTATAAGTAAATTTGAAAATTTTAACTTAAACGCGAAGAACACGAATTACGAAGGCATAAAGTCAAATACAGCTGCAATAGGCTATATAGGAAATGATCTTAATAAGTAAACAGCGAAATGGATGATATTCTTAGAAGATAAAATGTAGATTTCGGAAAAATATGTCCCGGAAAAACAACCACGCAAGAGTAAAGAGAAATACTGTACACTGTACAGTAATTTCGACAGAGAAAAGCGAACAGTATTGCGCGAGGGAAAAAGAGCGCATGTCTTCAAAATTAAAAAAACTGCAAAGGTGACAATACCAGAAAAGTAATCATGAAAAGCTGGAGAGTATTGACCGTGACGTACAAGATCTAATTGGACAACATACAGAAACAGACGAGGAAGATCTACAGATCTACAGAAGCTAAGGCTAACAAAGACCCTAAGATCCACTCTAAGGTTAGCCCGAGAGAAAGGAAAGAGTAGAGGGTTAAGAGAAGAGAAGAGAATAAGGGTTAAGTAAGGAGGAACACCTATCACTCGTGGGTTTAACATTCATTCAGAAAAAGAGAAAAAAGACTCACCACAATCATCATCCGCCGGCCACTGCCGACAAGTCAGAAAAATAGTCGGAGAAAATAGGAGAGGGGTGAAACATGAAAAGAAGTAAAATAAGAACGCTTACAAACCATGCAAACACTGTCTTAACTCACTGTCATATCATGCAAACTACAAACATGCAAGAAAAGAGAGTTACAGACATGCAAAGAGAAGGAGAGGATAAGGTAAAAAAAAAAAAAAAAGTAGGTAAAGTTAAACACAAAAAGTGGGTTAGTTTACGCTACGAGCTACATCTACGTTAGTGATGGTCTAAAATGAAAGAAATATCTGAACTTTTAAGAGCTTAGTCGTAATCAGCTTTTAATGTCACCCAAACAAATAACAAATAATTCTTTAGAAGAATTACGAGGAGAGAATATTACAGACTTTGGTTTTACATCTGACAATGTAGCTCGCGTTATTGAGCAAATTAAATCACATTCGCCAGTGTTATGCAGATCTGGAAAAATGGAATTACGTTGTTTAAATATAATTATAAAATAGCTATACCGCAGGGTTCATTCAATTAAGTTAATTAACTCAACTAGTTACATTTTTTCTAAAGTTTAACTTAACTTAATTGAAATATCTCCAAATTAATTGATTAACTTCAATTAATTTTCAATTAATTTTCCTATAAAATGCTGTTTTTATCTTTAAGTGAAATGTAATAGGCTAAGAGATGAAAAGTTTGAGAACCTCATCTCTGTAAAGTTAAAAAGTACGTTTAATTTGTAAGTGAAGTATATATTTTATGTGTCTAATTTGACTATTGTGGTAAGAAATCTGGATTATGTTCAGTGTCAATAGTGTACAATATAAAACATACAGTTTAGAAAACAATTTGTTATTAAAGTCATTTTGCCTTCATATTTAAAATGGAAAACTATTATAGGCCTAAAAGTTGAGTTAAGACCATAAACAAATTTAATTTATAAGAAATGGAAAAATAATATAAGCTTATAGAAAAAATTATCCTTATTTCTTGCCCTGTATAATATGCAAAAAAAAATACGGATCACCTGAAGATCAGGGCCCCCAGCCTCAATTACCAAATGATATCTTCGTTAAAACTAACGAAAATATCACGACTTAACCTAACCAATCGTCAAGGGCGTACAGTTGACCTAACGGGCATTCAGTTTAATTTATTATTATATTTGGTACTGTAAAGCAAGAAACAAGCATACATTGGGGCCCTGATCTTCAAGTGATTCAAAAATACATATAATTGATCACATATGACAACCACACATACAAGGTGATCCCACAAAATTGCAGGTTTATCATCACCTTGATATATAATGATGATTCTACAGACTACTTCCAAGAAAGAAAAAGTTGGATCATGTCAAGAATAGCGAACCCAATTTTACCATGTCAAGAATAGCGAACCCAAAAATTCCCTTGTCAAGATAGCGAACCCAAAAGTTTCTCTTATGTTACAACTAGCCTAAGACCCGCCCTTCGTGCGGGTCGCGGGTAGCAAAAATTAACCAAACTATCACGACTTAACCTAACCAATCGTCAAGGCGTACAATTAACCTAAAAAATAAATAAAAAACAATAAATTTTTATTATTTATTTATTTTTATATATTAAGAGAAGAGGATTCTTTATACTGTACGGCATTGACGATTGGTTAGGTTAAGTCGTGCTAGTTTGGTTAAATAAAAAAAGACTAATATAAAAGCATTTAATCGTCCTTAACTAATTACTTTGGGAAACATAAACCTACCGTCTGAAGTTATGAAAACGTCCTTGAGGACTTCCCATGTCAAGAATAGCGAACCCAATTTTACCTGTCAAGAATAGCGAACCCAAAAATTCCCTTGTCAAGAATAGCGAACCCTGCAGGTGTTGGGTTCGCTATTCTTGACATGATCCTTCAAAATTAACTTAACTAGTTAATTTTGTAAATTTGCATTAACTTAACTTAATTGGTAAAAATCTCAAATTAACTTAACTGTTAATTTTGGAAGTTAATCGACCCAATCCTGCTATACTGTTGGGTTAAAAAGATGTGAACTTATTAATAAATTAAAATTGTGTAATTCTAACAAAAGGCAAACTATAGGAGAAATTAGACAAATTTACTTCATTGTGACTAATGAGTAATGACATCATAGGTTCCATTTCCATCTGCTAATGGCCAGATTTCTTTTTAAACGTTATGCAATACTTGGTGCCATTGTTTCACGCGCATTTTGCGCAGCTCGACGGGGCTTCGTCTATTCGAGGCACATCATATGAATGCACCACTCACTCTTCCTTGCGCATCTGCCCAGCTCAATCTCCCATCATACGATCGTTTTGCAGCCAATGGTGCGTGTTTAATTAATGACATCCCTTTTCCCCTTGGCCTGTTACTTTAAACCAATTGCGCAGTTTAAATTAGATGACGTCATAGCTCATAAAAGCGCAGGAACCTGTTCTGGCTTTATGCACAAAATTATTGTGAATCTATTCCAAAATAATAATAATTATTAGCTACTGTTTATTATCATCAAGATAGGCAACTATAGATAAGTTTAGAGGTCACAATCGTTATAAATGAATCATAAATTATAAGAAAGGAAAGATTTTTTCTGTTACATCTGACATCTGATGAAGACCAACGCTGAAGAGTGTACGAAAGACGCGACGCAGACTGAAGAGAAAGCTAGTCAGAAGCTCTCATCATCGGGTGATGGGATTACAGAGAAACCGAATTCATTATCTTAGTTTAATTTTTGGTAAAAGTTAATAATTTTTTTATCTTTTCCTTTATAGCACCTCCAAATTTCTTTTTTTTAGTTAGTAACAATTTTGACAGACAACAAAACAACGGGGACGCTATAAAGTTTCGTTAAAACTAATGAAATTAATCGAAACTTACGGGAAAATTATTGAATGCCCGGTTAGGTCAACTGTACGCCCTTGACAATTGTTTAGGTTAAGTCGTAATATTTTCGTTAAAACTAACGAAAATATCACAACTTAACATAACCAATTGTGTCAAGAACGTACAGTTCACCTAACCGGGCATTCAATTAGCCAAACTAGTTGGTTAATTTTTGCATTCACGTATCATTCTGAAGTTGTAGAGAGGGATACTTTTGCCTCGAGCACGAAGGGTGGTAGGGGTGCTTTTATAAAGGAAAAGATCCTTTTTTATTTTATTTAAAAATAAATAAAATGATCAATAAATTCCAAATGCCTTTTATGCCTTAAATAAGTGGTTTTATTAATAGAAATTGTAAATAAATCTATAAATAATAGTTAAACATGGAACTAGTTGGTGTAGCGTATAGAACACCGGTTGTAAGAAGTGGCTATTTTGGCCACTAAAATTCATTGAAAAATACAAATAATGGACTCCAACAAAATCTAAACCTAACTTATAAAAAAACCTTGCATGTGGTTGTATACTCTATTAAAAGTCGGAGCTATTGAAGAATAGGGACCCCAGCCTCCTTTAGTTAGCTTTATAAGGCTAACTAACGAAAATATCATGACCTAACCTAACCAATCGTCAAGGGCGTACAGTTAACCTAACGATTGGTTAGGTTAAGTCGTGATATTTTCGTTAGTTAGCCTTATAAGCCTAACTAAAGAAGGCTGGGTCCCTATTCTTCAATAGTTCCTAAAAGTCTAATAAGCAATTTATTTTTAAAATAAAACAAAATAAAATTGTCCACCATTCTTAACCTTAGCTTCATTTTTTCAGGGCCTACTGAAAATTTCCGTTCCAGTCCCTTAAATATTGTATAAAGTAGTTTAATTTAATACAGTGTGCGAAACATAACATTAAATTAATAAATTTGGTCGAGTTTTAATACAGCAAATTTTAAAATAGTTACTAGGCCTAGCTTATGGTATGAATAATTAATCCGAGTGAAAATAACGCTGTTATTCATACATACTAATGTAGCCAAGCTGCCACAAAGCTGTTTTTAGGTTTCAATTTAGAACTAAATTCTGGAGATGAACTCAATGCATTGGATTTGTAATACGTGACTCATAAACTTAAATACTCGTGTTCTCTTTCACACTTGAAGTGAGCTGTAAAATTATTAATAAATCTTTATCTTAATTTCTAAATGTGAATGAAAGGTCTAAATTCAGTTAAAGAGTGAAAATTTGTTTTAAAAGCCTCTCGGTCACTACCATCGCTGTTTCAACAAGGGTTAGAAGTTTTAGAACCGGGCCCCAAGGTCTCGTCGTCGTCGTCATCTGCATAGCTATGGCTCCCGGTTTTTGTTTCTGGAGAACCCAACAACGCCTCTATATTTGCTGTGATCGCTTTATATATATATATATATATATATATATATATATATATAGGGTGTCCCATGAGTGTCTCATAGGAAAATTTATTTTAAATTAACTTTACAAAAGTTATACATGAGAATTAAAACAAATGTTCAAATTGATGTCTTGTTTTGGGACCTTTTTTTTGTTGCAGGTAGAATAATGCACTGGCTAATATGAAAGTGAGTTACACTCCTCAGGAAAAGGTCTCCGCCTTTGCAAGCTTTTAAATGCGAGTTTTTAAAAAAATTGAACCATATAACCATCCAAATAACGTTGGAAATAGAAAAAACAGAGAATTTAATATCCCTAAACTAAAGGCCATATGACGGAGGCATTGTTCCTTCTAAGGTGTGCACGTGCGCGCGCGCACACGCGTTGTGAAACCCGCGCACACAGCAAAATAAAATGCGCACAGGCTTAAGCGTATCATGAGTCACGACAGTGAATGAAGTAATTTCAAAAAAATACCGTCACACAAGGTCTGACCATTTGCATCAACATACTCTATAGTCGCTCTTTTAAGTATTAATCCCTTCCGCCCGACTTCGCCGACGTCCGCGCAATTACGCAATACAGATTTTTTTTACTCTATGTATTTGCATTTTTTTCTTTTATACATTAACGCATTGAATATAACCTTCTCTTTCTTATTTTTGAATAAAAATGAATAGTAATTATCTCATAATTCATAAAAAAATAAAATTATTCTTTATTTTATTCCTATTTTGTGAATGGATAAAATCATGTATTAATCTTGATAGTCTATTTTAAATTTCTAAATGCTAAAAATTGTTTTGAGAAATGATAACTAAAATAATCATTTTCAATTAATGTTATTTTTATTTTATTTCTTTATTTTGTCGAATTTTATTTTACTATTTTTTATTTTATTCATATTTTTAGAATGGATAAAATGTTTTCTTTTTTAAGAATATATAATATCGTAAACAGTTTTTTAATATCCATTTAATAGTACCGTAATGATCGAACTATCACCTTATGGAAATAATATTTATTAAGTATTTAATATTTATATATATTTACTTTTGAAGATAATATTGCGCTCAGAAAAGTTTGCGCAATTTTTCACCATGAATCTAAATGTACGCACAACGAAAATTTCTTGCGCACAACGAAAATTTCTTGCGCACAACGAAAATTTCTTGCGCACAACGAAAATTTCTTGCGCACAACGAAAATTTCTTGCGCACAACGAAAATTTCTTGTGCACAACGAAAATTTCTTGCGCACAAAGAAAATTTCTTGCGCACACGGACTAAAATAAAAATTAGAGGGAACATTGGACGGAGGGGACCTACAGCTTTATGTGGAATCCAAACGACTGGTCGCTACATAGTCTGGACGCAGCGAACGGTCTCCCATCCAACTACTATCCGACCCAATGTCGCTTAATTTCGCTGATCAAGGAAGCGGTGGTACGACATTGGCTACGACGTAGCCACTCAAAGGAAGAGCGGACACCTAGCTCAGGCCAACATGACATATACAGGGCAATCCCAGAAGAGCCGCGTGTTTGTGTATATATATATATATATATGTGTGTGTGTGTGTGTGTGTACGCGTCTCGATGGTGTAGTGGTTAGCATCGCTCATTACGAATCCACCGGCCCGGGTTCGATTCCCAATGACGGCAGCAAACCCAGCTATTCATCTTTCCATAATAAAATTAGTTGATAAATAAATGGGTACCCTGGGTAACCTAGTGGTTAAGACACTGGGCTGCTGATCGGGAGGTCGTGAGACCGAGTCTGGGCGAGGACTTGTAATTTTTGACCACCCGTGTTGGGTCGTGGTTCGGATTCCACGTTAAGATGTAGGTCTGAAGTGGAGTATAACAGGTTGACCTTCATCAGAATGAACAATTCGGGTGGAAGAAAAAAACCAAGGTTGTGTGTGTGTGTGTGTGTGTGTGTGTGTGTGTGTGTGTGTGTTTTATTGTTAAAAATTACAGTCTATCGCTTTACCCGATCGAAAATATAACATAAATACTGAATAAACTTTACATTTGTGGAAAAGTTTGAAAAGCAGCATTTTTTGTGTCACTCTGTCCTCTCTTTACTTTTACTTTCTGCGGTCATTCTAATTTCCTACGAACTGTGATGATAATTTATTTTAAGTACTTATTAATAATGAAGTAATTCGTAAATTTATTTTAGAGATGACTTACTAATAATAAATATAAAAAACAGGAAATTCAAAAAAAGAACCTCCGCAAATTTACTTTTAAAGCTTACTTCATGCGTTAAACTCCACATTTATTCTGATAATTCAGCTCCTTCCCCTCACTTTCCAATTATGGAGACTTTTATAATGGTGAATAAGAACATATTGTACATCACTTTATCATGGCGCGGTATATAAGCAAGATGTATTCTCTATTTTGATCATATAATTGGAAGGCTGCCGGAACCGACTCTTATTCGTGATTTCTTGTCATTATCATTAAAAGTTGAATCACTGGCCTTGGGAAGTAATGTGGGTGGGATTATATCGCCCCCCCCCCCCCCCCCCCCCGCCGCCCCCACCCCAGCAGATCCATTTGAGGCTTTCACGAGTTTTTTATCTGATAATTGTTTTGTTGATGACTTTTAAAATCCCCGATTATTGGTGACTTTAGAATAGGGGTGACCTTTGGAACACGCATGCAAAGAGATTAAGCTTCCAGAATTTGTTTTAACATAATTGCATTTCTTTCATTTTTCCAATATAAAGGAGGCATATTTTACTCCCGTGATTCTCGTAATATATAACTCGCCTCTTTGGAATAATTTAACGAGTAAAACAAATCTTTCGCCTTGAATATTCAATATTTGGAATTATCTCCTCGCGTCATCCTTTTTTTTGAATTAAAGTTGGTTTTCTTCTTTTACTTCCGAAAGATTTCTCAGTTCCAAAAGTAAATAAATTTTTAGGTGGGACACTTTCTATATTTTAAAGTTTTATTGTAAAGTGAACGAACGTCTATTAACTAAATGAATTATTTATGGGTGAGTATACGCGATAGACATACCTCTTAAATGAGTTATTGGTGTTCTATCTCCAGTCAGTATCCTCGCTGATCACGAAAGCCCCAAAACGCTGACCATGTTTAAAGGGTATGTAACATTTTGTTTATACGAGGTTCTTACGCTAATGAAATTAGAAAAAAAAATAAACAAATTATTCTCAAAATCTAAGTCACGAAAGATTATTTCTAATTCTCAATTAGAATTGATGGTCACCTTATACGGAACGACTTAATCTATTTTTAGTGCATGAATATTTTACGCCAAATGAAATGAAACTATTAACAGACTCGAATTTCCTTACATGATTACACTGATATTTTAGGGAGCAACTGTGAAGCATTGTAATTACTTAAAAACCTTCCTTTTCGATAAAGAAGGCAAATAATGATTGAAAACTAAATTAAATTCGTTATGGATTCCGGTCAAATGTTGAAATCGGGTGGTGACCGGTTCTCTTCGAATATTAGAACATTGACAGGCTATATCAAGAAAGAGGTGTCCATATCATTAAAAAATGCAAGAATCGTATACTTTCGTTAAAATAAATAAGTGAAACAAGTTATGCGCACTCTGAATTACGCACATGTTTGCGTCCACTAACATAGTATGTGGAAAAGGTTTTCCACAGGAAATAAATGTTTGTTAAAATTTTTAAAAATATTATTCTATTTGTATAAATTAAAATATTAATCCTTTAAAAGATAATATTATTTTATTCGTATAAATTAAAGTATTAATCAGTTCAATTTTTAATATTTGTATAAATTGTTCAATACCAGTAGATTGTCTGGCATCCTTTTCGATAAGCCTAACTTATAAACTTCTCCACAGTTGCCACATCTATAATCTTAATCTTAAACAGAGATTCCTAAATTCTAAATGTTCTTTTCGGCTAATATAAATCACATAAAGAGTTAAGTGTAGAACCAAAATATATAAATTCTTTTGCTAATATCATGTTAGACAACTTTGTAACCTTACGAATCTTTTGTAAACGGGCACATAGGAATTTCTCCAGGGCAAAGTACAAACACTTTGAGAAGGCAGTCGAAACCTCACCCCTCTGGTAAGTGCGTGCCTCGCCCTTTGGGCAGCCGATTCGGCTCAGGTCCTTTTCTTCGTTAATAACTCTTTAAGTAAGTGTAGTGTTAAGGATTTGATTTTCTAATTACTGTGCATTGTAAAAGAAGTCTTAAAAGTGATCTATCCTCGTGAAATAAAGACTGAAAAAAGTAACACGTCATTATATCCTTCCTCGTGAGATTTATAAACATTCCACTCCCACAACGGATTGAGGGAGGGAGGCGCCACTGAGCGAAGGTATAAATTGTTTTTCGTAACTCGCAGTCAGACAAAAAAAAAAAAATGGTGTCAATAATCCAGCAGGGTTGAAGCACCTTAAACAGAAAAAAACAAACAATAAGTTTGAAAAGAAGAACCGTGGGACGTCGCAGCATAAATTTCATGTCGGTGCAAGGAAGCGACATACTGAGTTTACCAACATATCGCGATGGCTGTCTAACGAAGAAGAGGCATCTTGCGACCATATTTGAAAAATCCTTTATTCAGAATGAAAACTATCTTAATAAATACAATATTTCTTCTCCTAACCCTAAACATATATGGCTTTGAAAAGTTATAAGAAACTATCCAACAGCTATATAGGGCACACTTAAATGAAGACAATGATGCCTGCCATCCTTCAGTAATTACAAAACTGTCGGTATCTTTACAAATTTATCAGGACCTAATTCGATACCTGTGATATCATCCTGATAATTTAATTTCTAATGAGTCAGAAAACATGTGTCAGAGATCAACATTTTCTTTGTTAATCAATATACTATAATTACTATACAGGGTGGCGCAAAAGTCAGGACACAGAGGAACTATGCTTTTTTAATGTAAATATACATATATATTTGCATGAAGAACATAATTCCTACAGTATGTGTCCTAACTTTGCGCCACCCTATATGCAAAAAGACAGTTTTATTATTAAAAAGATTTGCAATTTGAATTTTAAGTTAAGCACCGAATTTTGAGTGTTGTAAAAGTAATGCTTTTTTTATTTTTTACAACACCAAAAGCCGATGAGACAGCATGTGAAATAGGCCTACTTCTGATATTTGGATTAAAATTTGTTTTCGACATGGCACTATTTTTTTTTTAAGTAAATGTCATAAAGAACATTATCTTGGAAAACATTTTCAAATACTTCAAACAAATGTTACTTTAAAAGAAATTAAATTACATTTTTAGGCTATTTTTGTATTTATGTAACACGAAGGAAAATGCAAACTTTCCGACTTAAGGGAGGACCAAATTTATTTCATGAGTTTTGCAAAATTTGAAAATCTTACTCGTGTATATAAACTACATCTACCATCGAGTGAAGTTAATTTTACCAGATGTCCGAAACTGAGCGTAGGAGGCGGGGGTTCAGGGGGGTCAATTGATCCCCCAAATTCAGCCCGAATGAACTTTTTCGGGCAATTACACTGAAAATTCGAGCAAAATTTTCAATCACCACCATTTCACCCGAAAACTTTAAGGAATTTTTGTATATAGGATATCATCTCTTTACCGAAGTGTATGTCTTCAGATGTTGAACGATGCAATATTTGAGTATAGAAAGGAAAACCTGTCGCCAAACGGCAGTATTTAAGTACCCCATTTGATATAACCTGTTACAACTTTATTGTTGTAACGTGTTTGGTGCTCAGCCTTTGTACAGTTGTGTATACCTACAAATGTATTTAATAAAAATATGTCTTAAAAATTGATTTTGGGTTCGCTATTTTTTTCGGACAAAAACTTGCTTGCTCCCACAGACAAAATCGGGCTTCTACACTTATATCCGAAACGAAAATCCTTACAGAACTCTCTATCATAAATGAACCAATCACAGACAGAGCCCATTTCTTCAAATATTTGTAGATTTTTATGGCCTACAACGTTTCTCTTAACTGGTTATCAGTGGTGGGCACCGTTAACCAAAAAGTTAACTTCGTTAACCGCTAATCGTTAACCAAAAAAGTTAACTTCGTTAACCGTTTAATCCGTTAATTCGTTAAACATGTAACGGAAGTTACGATAAACCGTTAACGTTTAACTTTTATTATAAAAAAATGAAAAAACAAAATATATATAATTTAAATTTTCCCTCTTCTTCTCGTTCTCCATTTTGTCCATGAGATGCATGTTGCCCTTCATGAAAATTAGCATATTAAAGTTTTCATCAGTCAGGGATGATCTCTTGGCCCTCAGGATGTCCTTGCCCATAGAGAAAAACGCTCCACGCAGCACGGAGGGGATGGCTGTGTTGAACTGGAACAAGTCCATCAACAACTTGCTCACCAAGAAGGCAGCATCTGTCAGCAAGTCCTTGGAGTGGTCTCCAGCCAGGTCTTGACCAAGTTCTGGGCCTTCCTTGATTGACCTGTGGCTTCTGCTGCTCTTTTTGTCTGGATGACAGCACTGAAGAAGTCATCCTCCTCCTCCTCCTCGTTGTTGCTGCTCCACTGTTGCTGCCCACTTCGTTGGACTGCTGCTTCATGGCCTCCTCGACTGTACCCTCCATGCTTTTTCCTCACCCCCTGGCGACCTTGGTGTTGTCATACTTGTCCAACCAGATGAGGCGAAACCGGGATGGAAGGCAGCAGCCAGCTGGCATTCGTCATCCTCCAGAAGGGGCCCAAACCTTTTGTCGATGCTGCCAAAAGTGCGTCGACCAAGGGGATTAATTGCGCACCTGCTCAGCACTGAAAATAATAGAAACTTTTAAACGTTTATTTATGAAATTTTGGTTAACGGACTTGAGTTAACGGAAGTTAAATGTAAACGGAAGTTAAATGTACGGAAGTTAATTAGTCCGATAATGATTTCAAAGTTAACTAAAAGTTAAATCGTTAACGAAAAGTTAACTTCGTTAATTAACGATTAACGGATTAACGGTTTGTGCCCAGCTTGTGGTTATACTGAAAAATACAAAGTAGACAAGTTTTACGCATACATTGTAATAAACAACTGTTTACCCGTCAAATCTCTTTTTGTCTTTGTATACCTTTCATTATTGTAATGTCACGCATGGAGCAACAATCCGCATGAAGAGGACCGCTCAGCTTCTTTCTTATTTACTCGAACCCAAACTCATCTGAAACAAAATTGTACACGTCACTTTTTCCTCTCAGCATCGCATTGAAAATTCCTTTAATGAAATTTACAAAATTTGCAACTCTTTAAGACAAAAGTAAGGAACATTTTTACAAATTTTGTTTCTCACACTTCTTCAAATCTTTTCGGCAGACACACTTTTGTTTCTTCACTAATTTGAGAGAACTTTCTCTATTGCTCACGTTTATAACACGGAAAGAAAAATAGTGTACCTTTGTTTAGGACTCTACGGTATTTTATATATATATATATATATATATATATATATATATATATATATATATATGTTACAGGCAAAGTATGAAATTCAGGTATTCTATACAATACCTAGGCATTCTATACATTGCCGTATGGTTTTTTTTAGGCAAAGTATGAAATGAATATTGTATTACGTAGGTTAGGTTAATTGAATGCCCGGTTAGGTCAACTGTATGCCCTTGACGATTGGTTAGGTTAAGTCGTGATATTTTCGTTAGTTTTGACAGTAAACGAACTATCATGACTTAACCTAACCAGTCATCAAGGGCGTACAGTTGACCTACCCGGGCATTCAGTTAACTTTCATTAACATTCATTAATATTAACATTCATTAGCATTCATTCATTCATTAAACTTCATTAACCTTCATTTCATACTTTGCCTAAAAATCACACGGCAATGTATAGAATGCCTAGTATTGTATAGAATACCTGAATTTCATACTTTGCCTGTAACATACAGTATATACGTTTCATCCTTTCAAATGTTCAGTGCGATGATTCCTCATTTCATCGAGGATTAGCAGTAGCCTTCTTGATTTTACGAACAGCACGGTTGGGAATCTTTCGTGTTGTCCACAACGAGGGAGCAGTTTAGTGAGGAGAAAGGCACAGCAAGTTGTTCACCAATCTTCCTTACAGGCTTTCCATCACAATACAAAGCACTAAGTTTAACTTTAAGATCCTGAGACAGCTCTTTGCCTTTGCCCATGGTGGCTAATGATTGAACAGTATTCAATATTCACGTTTTTATACTCTGGCCAACGTAAACTCCAAAATGTTTACTCATGGATTTTCTAGAAGTTGAAAGTGCTTCTATCATCAAATTTTCTAGAATGTGCCGTTGCTTGACCATTCCTAAATGGATTCTGAGGTTGGATTTAAACTTGTACACAAGAAGGAAATTGTAGACACCAATCGACCAGGGAAGTATTCTGGGAGAGACGTTAGGCTAGAACTCCCGTTTCTCCTATCACTGCCATCCTAAGCTGATCTTTTTCCGTGTATTTACCCTATGAGCAATCCAGCATGCTCTCAAACACATACTTCTCCCTTGTTCCTTACTACACATACATGCATCTTACACACACAATATTTTCAAAATTAAAAAAATGGCATCGTTTTTAAGTCTCGGAGACTCCTGGGGAGGGGACCATAAATGTCTCCACTTCTGGCCCGCCGGGTACCGATATCGGGAACGCAGACCGGGCAGCAAGGCTGGTTCTGCTACCACCTATTCGAGATCTTCTGGACCTCTGTCTGATTCACTTTTCATAGACTTCTGCAACATTCGTGGACTTTCCTCAATTTTCAAATCTATTGAACACCACTTCTCCTCTAAACCTTACCATCTCCTCCCCGAACTCAGGTGTCTGAGAAACTGACAACTTTTCTGTACCCCCCTACTTTATACTCAATTTCATTCCAAAGTTGGATGTTGCGTATATGTACGCAACGACCTAACTTGTTCTCGTATTCCCGAACTTGAATCTATCTCCCGAATTCTACACGCTCTGGCTATGGCTTACATGCCAATCTCAAACTAAATACATCTGTGCTAGTTGCCTTTCTCCTGACTATTCAAACTGACTAGCTTTGACTACCTCACTTCCAAAGTGAAATACATTCAATCCGACTCTCTTTTCGCTGAAAACTTTGGCTTTCCTCCCATTTCACTGACATCTCGGTGAACTAGTTTACAACTTCTCTATCCTGAATGACCTACAGCAGAGTGTACAACACCCTACTCGTATTCCCAATCGCTTTGGAGATAGCCTAACATTACTCATACTACTTCTTACTCTGTCAAACTTTTACGACGTTGGGCTCCTCCGACCACAATCTAATATCTGTTTTCTGTACTATCACTCCAGTTCAGCCTTTGGATCCTCCCAAGAGGAGATACCTTTAGCACTTTGGCGCCGTTGATTGGGAGGCCCTTAGGCAGTGCTTCTTTGATTTCACATGGAATGATTACTGCTTTCGTGGCCAGAGCTCCTCCGAGTGCGCTCAGCGCATCAAGGAAGCGATTCTCTAGGACATGGAGGTGTACATGCCATATTCTTTTCCTGTTACTAATGCAAAAAAATCTTTGGTTTAACTTTGCTTGTTCTAATGCTAATCGTGCAAAACCTGTTCTTCGACTCACAAAAATTCCTGTATCAGACAAAAATGTGAAACCCTATCTAATTCTAATCCTTCTCGCTCTTTCTGGCACCTAACCAAAATTCTCTCCAGCAACTTTACTTCTTTCCCTCTCCATTTCCATTCTGACGGCTTAGTTGCTGTCTCTTCTCCCGACAAAGCTGAACTCTCCGCTCAGACCTTCGCCTCCAACTCAACCGTGGACGATTCCGGTTCTGTTCCTTCATCTCCTCCCCTTCTGATTCATTTATATCTGAAATTAGAATTTCTTTCAAAGATGTTTTTTCTACCCTATCTGGGCTCAACTCTAGAAAGGCGTACGGTTCTGATGGTGTTCCTCCTATTGTTCTCAAGAACTGTACTTCTGTGCTGACACCCTGCCAAGGCAATCTCTTTTGTTTTTGTCTTTCATTTGGTACGTTTCCTTCCTGCTAAAAGTTAATTTTCATTCAGCCTGCCTCAAAGAAGGGTGACCGCTCACAACCCTCCAACTATCGTCCAACTGCTTTGATTTCTTGTCTTTTTAAAGTTTTTTAATCTATCCTTAATAGGAAGTTTCTTAAACACCTCTCCACTCACAATCTTCTTTCACATCGTCAGCGACACTACTGGCGATCTTCTTGCACATCTCTCTGACTCTTGGTCATCTTCCTTTCGGAATTTGGTGAAACCTTTGCTATTGCGCTAGACATATCAAAAGCCTTTGATAGTCTGGCACAAATCTTTAATTTCCAAACTGCCCTCCTTCGGTTTCTAGCCTTCTATCTGCCCCTTCATCTTTAATTTCCTTTCTGGACGATCTATACCTGCGGTTGTAGATGGTCACTGTTCTTCTCCTAAGGCTACTAATAGTGGTGTTCCTGAGGATTCTGTCCTGTCATCCACACTCTTCCTTTTATTTAACAATGACCTTTTACGTCGCACTTCCTGTCCTATCCATTCCTATGCCGATTATTCCACTCTTCACTTCTCCACCCGCTTCACAAAGTCTCTCTCAACAGTCACTCCATGCTTCGCGTGAGACGACTATGACGTACCTGACCTCAGATCTTTCTACTATCTCTGATTGGGCTGAGAAAACCTTGTGGTTTTCAATGCCTCACAAACCGAGTTTCTTCATCTGTCTATTCGTCACAATCTTCCACACGACTACCCCCTTCTTTTCAACAATACACAACTCAATCCTTCATCTTCTTTTAACATTCTTGATGTTTCTTTTTCACGTGATCTTTCCTAGAAAGATCACATATTATCTCTTTCCAAAACAGTTCTAGGAGGCTAGGTGTACTGTACTGGCTCCGCAGTTTCTTCACCCCGATTCAGTTGCTACCTCAGTACAGGGGTCTTGTCCGCCCCTATATGGAATACGTTTCTCATGTGTGGAGTGGCTCAACCCACACATCTCTACTTGACCGGGTAGAATCAAAAGCGTTTCGTCTCATCAGTTCCCTACCTCTTATTAACTGCCTTCAATCCTTCTCTCTTCGCCGCAGTGTTGCCTCACTCTCTCTTTACTATCGCTATTATAACGGACACTGCTCTTCTGAACCCTTTAACTGCATGCGTCCTCCTTTAAGGAGAGCTTGCAGTTCCAGGTTTTTGACATATTCTCATCCCTTTTCTGTCCAACTCTAAAGAAATGGTTAATCAGTATTCTCAATCTTTAATCTACTCAACCGCTTAACTCTGGAACAACCTTCCTCAATCCATCTTTCCTGATGTCTTTGACCGCCAATCTTTCAAGCGCATAGTGTCCAGGCATCTCGAAAACTCTGAACCTTGATTTCGGCTCTCTCCTTCTCCTTCTATGGGGAAAGGGGGAATTTTTCCGAGCGTTCAGCCTTGGCCCCTCCTTCCTGGATAAAAAATATATTGATAGATAAATTAAGATATTGTTAACCATAACAAAAACTAGCTTAGTATAACTTAGTTTGCGATATTTTACATTCATTAAATGAACAAACATGATAATATACTGCTGTGCTAAAATTTTATCGCACAACTGTATATATATATATATACACACTTTACACAGTATATATATTAGACTTTAAAAGTTTCTCTTCCCCCCCGCCAAAAAGACTATAGAGCACTCATCATAAACGATGAACTCTGACGGTGGTTGACGAAACGTCATTTGCCCAAAGAGTTTACTACTCTCAAAGGGATTGTTTTCTTTCTAAAATGAGGACAATGAAAAGTCATTTGAGGAGACAATTTTATGCAATGTTTGAGTTTGTTACAAGCGAAACATGTTCCGCGTTGAAGGGGATCGTCAATCGTGAAAGATACCTCGTGCAGTTGATATTCATGATATATCACCACCTAAACTTGGTCTCGTGATCTGGCTATCAGGCTGGTGAAAGTGAGAAGCAGGCACCAGTTTACGACATCCTCGCAAATTTTGGTTCAAAAAATAAATACCATTTGGAAGAATGCTCCAATAGTTTGGAATAGCAACACTACTGTAACTATATAATATTAACAAATATGACAATTAATTTTTATAACCCTGTATTAAATTCTAGATATCAAATACATAGCTACTGTACACAACCATTACAGAAGTAATCAGATATAGGTCTATATTGTCATATATTATAACAGGGGTGGCCAAGTTTCCTGGACCCAAGAGCCACATACGACGTTTTTCAGATGTACGAGAGCCGCAAAATAGTTTTAAAAGAATTTAATTATTAAAAACATATACATATACATATAGTTATACTCACATTATTAAATTGTTTAATTACTGCTTGTAGAAGGCTTAGTTTGGGTCTTCATTTTGGCTGTTAATGTTTTAAAGTCTGGCTATGTGATGTTATGGCGGTATGAAGAAGCTCAGTCAGGTGTTCGTTAGTGAGGGCAGCACGATGTTTTGACTTTACAAACTTCATTACCGAGAAGAGTGCTTCACAGCAATAAGTTGTCCCAAAAACTGAGAAAAGTCGGAAACTGGTTTTCCTGAGGTGAGGATACTTTGTCTCTGGTACTTGCTTCCAAAACTCAACTGCAGATAAGCTTTTATGTATCAACTTTAAACCCACGTCCTCCTGTAGCTCCAAAAGTTCTGTTTGTATTGAAGCAGCTTCCATAACAAAAGGTGTGGTAACAGGACAGCCATCGTTGACGACATCAATCAGGAAAGGATTTACAAGAAATTCGAAGCATGGTTTTAACTTCTTTAGTTCATCAAACCTGAACTGAAAATCATCAATTAGTCCTTCTAATTTACTTTGTATTCCTCCAATTTACTATCCTTTATTTCAATATCGGGAAAAGTGTTTGCTCGGTTTTTCAGGTGGGGAAAGTGGTCAAATTTTTTTGTTACTAGATCTTTTTGGAAGAGCTTTATTTCATTCTGGAAACTGAAAACTGTCTGTGTAAGGTCAGAAATGACCTTATCCTTTCCCTGAAGTGTCAAATTTAGATTTTGAAGGTGTTGTATTACATCAGTAAAAAACATCAGATCCTGCACCCATTCGGATCTTCTAGTTGTGGGTATGACTTTCCCTTTTCTTTCAAGAAATCAATGATAGGCTCCAACAGTGCAAAAACCTATTCAGGAGATTATTAGTCGATAACCACCTTACAATACAGTAGAATGAAAGGTCATCTGGCTATCTTGAAGATCCAGCTCTTCGATAAAATTTCTAAACGCTCGGTGCGTTCTTGCATTTGAACAAATGAAATTCACAATTTCTAGAACACATTTCATAACACTGTCATACCTAAAGTACTTGCTTACCAAATGACCACGGTGAATGATACAGTTAATAAAGAGACAGAATACTTGGGATCGCGTGTCAAGAGCCCAACTAGGCCTACATTTTGTCCTACCATAGCTGGTACTCCATCTGTTGCAACACTGACAAGTTTATTCAATGGTACTTGAGCATTTGATAATGCCTCGTCAAGTGCGTTCTTTATGTCAACCCCTCTGGTGGTTTCTCTTTGGGTCATTAAGTCCAAGAGTTCTTTCACATTTCCATCGCCAGTAACATAGCGAACAAATATCGCCAGTTGAGGGTTATCTTTAATATCTGTGAATTCATCGAGGGCCAAACTGAATGCAACAGAATTCTTCAAATCACTCTGCAACGAGCATGTAATTTCAGCACTGATCTGGGAAATACGTCTCTCTGTTGTGTGGGGAAATAGAAATACTTGCTGTTTGTTCTCGAAGCTTTGTGTTATCTGGAGCGAGAATTGCAGTAACATCGGCAATATTCTTCTTCACAAATTCTCCACTACTGTAGGGAAGTTGAGCACGAGCAATATTCCATGCCATAACAAAACTAGCTTCAGTAGTTAAGTCAGCTGTCTTATACAATGATGAAAGTACAGTTTGTTGGGCAACTAGGCTAGATTTCAACATTGTTAACTTAGTCTTCCGCAATTCTGATTTGGGAGGAAATTCTGTAATAAAATTTTTATGGTTAGTTTCATGATGACGCTTTAAGTTACTGGCTTTAAAGTGATTGAGTGCCACGTGGCAGATAAAACACAGGTTTCCCACCCTTAACAGTAAAGGCAAAGCTCTGCTCCCACTCCTGTTTAAAAACTCTATTTTCTTCATATTTCCGTTTCTTACACTTTGTCTGCTCAGTCATTTTAATAAACTAAGGGGTTGTATAACTTTCACTTGTATAGCTGAGAAAAATAGCCACTATTTGATCTAAGAAGCCAATTTTAAAATACAATCACTCGTTACTACACGCGGTCCGCAGGGTAGCTCGAGGGGTACTGGACACTGGTGAGTGGCGATTGGTGTTAATTACATAATTATCCCGCTTAGTGCCTGTCACGCAAAAGAAATTGTCGTACGCATGACGCATTTTATTGTCAATTCAATTTTTCCTTGTTTTTTTTTTCGTATTTTTTTTATGTGAAAAAAAAATTATATTTGTATTATGAATTTTGTCTTTTATGATAAATACAATAAAAAACAAAATTGTCTCGCGAGCCGCAGTTAACAATTCGCGAGCCGGGGTTTGGCCACCGTTGTATTGTACAGTCATGTTCTTTAAAAGCAGCATTTGTAATCACCATCACAGTTTATATTGTCAGTGGATTGTCAGTCCACAACTGACAATCCAGGCTGCCAGACTGTTGACAAGCTTTATCATCCTTGAATGGCGTTGGGCAAACTTGATGATGAGCTGGTTAACGTCCAGGTGGATGCCCCTGTGGATGTACAGGAGGACCAGGCTTGTCATCCTAGTATTCCCCATTGTGGACCTCAGTGATGTCTTGATGCGTTGCAGGGAGTTGTGGGATCTTTCAGAAGTGCATTTGGTGACAGGTTGGACGTAGATAAATTTCAGGAGTGTCCTGATGTTAGGGAAGAGGGTTTGTGATATGGTTTTCAAGGCAGTTGCTGGAGTGTCTGACAAGTTTGCTGTGTCTTGGTTGGCTCTCTGTGACCATCTAGTCCTTTAATTGCGGGCTTCACTCACCAAGGGACTAGGGTAAGGAAGGTCCTTGCAGATGTCTACCAGCTGCAGCACCTCCTGTAGGGTGACGGTGATGATATTAATCATGTCGTTCTGGATCATACTGCTGAAGTGGGTGGCATTTTGATGCATTTTCATGTGATCCTCAAAGACTTTGTCTCCAGTCTCCATCCTGAAATTGAGCAACTCCAAGAAGTTGCCTTGGTCCGGGTCTGGGTCCTTCTCCACGCCTGTGGCATTGTCTCTGTGACCTTTGAGAGGAATGTTCTGCCTACGACAGACGATCACGGTCTTGAAGAGGGATGACAACCAGCCTGAGAGGGATGACAACCAGCCTGGTGGCAGCTATTCTCTCAGCTACAGCAGTGTTGGCCATCTCGCGTACGTCCGCCTCCTTATCCTCCATCACGTCCAGGAAGCCGGCAGCTTTGGAGCAAGCGGTCAAGTGGCTGCCATTTTGTCGTGCCCTGGAAGATGGCTTTGGGGAAGTATGTGAAGGGGAGACTGACAAGGACACGGAGGTTGTTGTCATCCTGCCTCTGGCCGAACAGAATGCAGACTCGGCAGAAGCCACCATTCTCTGACTGGGAGTGGGACAGCCATTGGTACTGACGCAGCCAGGCATGCTAAAACCGTCTCATCTTATGTGTTCTGTGCGTGGCGAGAAGAGGTAGTCAAAATCTGAAACATAGGGATGTTGCAGCAGACTACCTCTTCTCGTCAGTGAAAAGGTCTCTAATTGAACGGTCCTTGTAGCTGGCCAGGTCATCACTACTGGTGGTTGACGGTTGATTTTCAAGATCCTGCAAGCGTCTGTTGTTGGCTGGACCTACAAAGATAAACACACAAAATAGTCATTTGACTGTATAATGTACAATGTAACTCTATATTTCATTGCTTATAACATATTAATGACCACGGATTGGGTAATTATTCTGCTAAAGTTTACATAAAAACTGGAAATCACACGAAATTGACATTTGGCAAATCTATTCTGATATAGTTTTTTTTTAATCTTACTAAATTGCGCATATCAAAGAAAACAAGTATTGCATGGCGTAATTACATGCAACTATCTCTTTCTTGAGCTGTGGGATTTTCTCATGAGACTGGAAGTCATCAGCTGGATCATGACTAGTCACCGACCAGTGTGAAGGAAATCATTTGTAACCTCCTATGCAATAATGCAATAGCCAATGTCTGGTTGTCTTCATGAAGAAACTCGAGATGAGTGGCTGTTGCATAATGTTGACTTTACAGATCAAATTTAATTTTACTCAACGCTCAGTAAAAATTAATACATTACATAAATGAAAAAGTCGCGAAGAAGTTTTATTTTAAAAAAAATACCAACAATCCTTGTCAACTGAATAAATTGATACAAGTAATTTATAAAACACAGTTAATTTGCTAATAAGTAAATGATCTAGCATCTGGCAATCAAAACACACTCAAACTTTTGTATTGTTTAAGATTTTCAAAATACATATTAACAATTTCAAAATTATGGAAAATGAAGTGTCACTGACGGAAGCTGTACTGTCTATAAGAGGATCTTTTGTTTACCAATATTATGTCATTTTTTCAAATTTTTATTTTTCATTTGTTTTTTGACAGTACTGTTCAAACGTTTGGAAAGGTACTAGAATTGATAAAAAATAACAAAACTCCATATTCTACCTTAAATCTAGAATTTGGAAATAAAATTTTCTAAATCGTATAATCTTACTCGTCCACGTTACGCATACGCAATATAACAGAAACCTACCTACACGGTTATAGGTTAACTATCTGAAAGCATTCCTTCAACTGCATCAATCAGATATGTTAGCCCTTATTCTTTTCATGAAAATCGATTTTAAACTACCAACTTCTTCGTTCATTGCTTAACTAAAGTATAATTATTGTGTTTATAGAATGTAATGGAATGTAATGTGTTTTATAAACATTCCTAGTTTTTTACATGTATCGAAATAATGAGTGCCTTGAACCCTTTTACATGTGGATTCAGGTGACTTTTTCCACATGCAATGGCCCCAGTACGGCATATAACAAGATATTTATATAAAGATCGTGACTTTACGAGAAGAAAGATGTCCCATTAGAGAAACTGCTAAAAAAAAATAACTGAACATTTCTGTAAAATGGGTATGGGACACTATCAAGCCCCATCTTGAAACAGAGTCAACGAAAGGAAGGCCAAAATCCAAAGATTAGTACTTGAAGGTTACATGCCTAAGAGGTAGAACACAACGAAGTCATAGTTTGCAGCGAGAATTTAATTCTTCAGGGAGCAGTAACATTTCGGCAGTAACAATATAACAATATATAATGATATGTGCTTACAACCAACAGGAAAGCATGGTGGGGGACCTATCAATGTTTGGAATTCCATAAGTTCACCTGGAGTTGGCTCCTCGTGAAAATCGATAGTACTCTAACTAAAGAGAAGTACGAACGAATTCTTCAACTGCATGTTGTGCTAGAGGGATAGCGTTTGATTGGACAAGGGCTCATTTCCAACAAGATAATGACCCCCAACACACGGCACGGATTGTAAAAACATATCTAAAGGGGAAGGAGGACGCTGGAGAACTAAAAATTATGGAATAGCCATTACGAAGCTTCGGCATGAATCCAATATAAATGGGTACCCTGCGTAGCCTAGTAGTTAGGACGCTGGGTTGTTGATCGGGAAGTCGTGAGATCGAGACCGGGCGAGGACTTTGTAATTTTCGACCACCAGTGACGGGTTGTGGTTCGGATTCCACGTTAAGCTGTAAGTCTAAGGTGGAGGCAACAAGCTTGACCTTCGTGAGAATGAAAATTCGGGCGGGAGCAAAACCAAGGTTACCAATATATATATATATATATATTGGCACCAAATTAAAGCGAGTTTGTATAGGCTGTCAGTTTGCAGATAAGCTGTGATAATTTATAATTAATTAGGTTGAGATAATTTAATAGTTTTTTGAGGTCACCATTGATTTATCAGTAAACAAGAAAAAAGAATAGATTACGCGGCTTTTACCTTTAATTAACAAACTTAATATTGTAATGACAAATCCAATAGGGTACATACGATACAAAATGCAGTGCTTATTGATCAGAATTATAAATGGCTTGACTGTTATGAATTAATTGTCAGTAAAAATACACATTGTCAAGTAAAACAACAGATAATAAATTATATTAAATTATGTAACAATAATTGATTATTTATTTAAATTGGTAACTCGATAAATAACACACAATATAAGTCCTATGCGCAGATACAAAGAAAACTGAATGTTTACACACGCGTTGAATTGCTATAATGGTATTATGGCTGAGGTAGATTGATGTAGGATGAGAAAAGAAAGTCCACAAACACTGAATTAAAATATGCGAAGGGCACTGACAGCCTATCAGTCAGAGATGCCTTCTGCCGCAGAATTGCTGGAAAACTGACGTAAAAATTCAACTGATTTTATAGTTGGTTTCCTCTGGTTTACCTTCCTTGATGTCTGCTTACAATATCGTGGGAGTGTTTCAAGAGGACAACCTTGTTGATAAATGCGCTTTGACGCACAAAGCGTCTCTTATCGGGACCTGATACAGGTACATAGAGAACCTTCTTGAGCACAGATTTCTGCTGACAACGAGAATTAGTGGCGTCTACGATAGATACACTGTAACGAACTCCAGACGTCCAAGGCTCATTAAGAACTGCATCGGTAGGAGAAAAACTTCGTAAGGGTGACCTTTTCTAAAAGCCATTCGATACGCACTTCAGAAATGCATTAAAATTGTATGCCTGTAAAGGAAATGTTTATGAACACCACTCTATATATATATATATATATATATATATATATATATATATATCGGGTGGTGCAGAAAAAAAACGTGTCCTGTTTGAAGATCCGCTGTTCCGTTAATATGATTGGTAGGCATCTGAAAATTTTGCAGTTAAATAAGAATAGAACATATCCAAATAAATTTCATAAAATTTTTATTCAAATAATATAATTACGAACAGAGTTATAGCTGTCTAAAATGAAGGTTCAAAACAATGGCTTTCCTCATTAAAACATCAACTTTCACTGGAAACAAACATACTAGTAAGACTTTTGTGCGATATTACCACCATTTTCATTAATCACTGTTACCACACATTGTTTCCATTGGCGAATAGCAGCCTGAATTTGATGTTGTGGTATTTGTTCCGAACATGCTTCAATGCAATCGTGTAGTTCTGGCTAACTGGCTCGTGCGTATTGACGAACGTTACATTTCCAACTGAAAGCAGCACGCATTCGGAAAATTTCATTGTATCATTTAAACAGTTGTAAATCTGTTAATAATTAAATTACTCGAATATAAATGTTTGGAAATTATTTCGACATGTTCTTATTTAGCTGTAAAATTTTCAAATCCCTAATCATCATTTTTCGAGAACAGTAACTCTTCAAACAGGACGCGTTTTTTTCGCGAACCATTTGACAACTCGGCGGAACTATGCGATCTCACTGAAGAATGTTGGGAACAAATACCACAACATCAAATTCAGGATTCGTCAATGGAAACGACGTGTGATAACAGTGATTAATGAAAATGGAGGTCATATCGCCCACAAGTCTTACTAGTATCTGTTCGTTTCCAGTGAAAGTTGATGTTTCAAATGCGGAAAACCAATGTTTTGAACCTTCATTTTAGACAGCTATAACTCTGTTTGTAATTACATTATTTTAATAAAAATTTCATGAAATTTATTTGGATATATTCTTATTTAACTGCAAAATTTTCAGATGTCTACTAATCATATTAACGGAACAGCGGCTCTTCAAACAGGACGCTTTTTTTTTCCGCGCCACCAGATATACGAATATGAAACATTTAAAAAAATAAAAATAGCTGAAATCGATATAGGAATACGTAACAGCAAAATTACAAATGCTTTTTCCTCTTCCAAATCGGTGGCAGTGCAGTAATTACACTCCTGATTTATGTCACGTGGTCTAGAACACAATAAAATATAGTCGCGAAGTATACAAACTCTCTCTCTCTCTCTCTCTATTAGTTTTTGCGAAATCCCCAACCGAATCGTGTTATAACGCTTTTTCATTCTTGTAATGGTAAGGTAGCACGATGTTTTATAAAGCTTCGTTGGATGGCTAAATAGCGTTGTACACCACTCGATTATATATATATATATATATATATATATATATATATACACAGGGTGTCCAAATGTTCAAATTGCTGTTTTGTTTTGGAACTTTTTGGGGGATTGCAGGTAGAATAACACACAATGGCTAATATGGAAATGAGTTACACTCGTGAGGAAAAGGCCTCCGGAGGCTTTATCCTCACGAGTGTAACTCACTTCCACATTAGCCATAACATGTTATTCTACCTGCAACAAAAAAAAAAAAGCCCCGAAACGAGACATCAATTTTAAAAATTTGTTTTAGTTCCAAAAACTTCTTTCGTAAATTTAATTTAAAACAAATTTTCCTACGAGACCGGACTTATGGGACACCCTGTATATACGGACGTGCGAACCTCGCTCATCACGTAAAGCTCCACCAAATGAAACGCGGAAAGAATGTACAATTGCACTCTTAAATGAGCGGTTTATTTGCCAAAGAATTGTTTTAACTTCGGAGTATGTAACAAGAGAAAAAAGACTTTGGTAATAAGTCTTTGATTTCTTTGCTCTCTAAATTAGCATATGAACAGAGAGCATTCTATAGAGAGAGATACTACGACCTTCCTTCCTTCCGTGTTTTTAAGGGTATTAAAATTATGTTTTAGTTCTGATTTTCAGTTCAATATAATGATTTTTAAAACTGTAAAACCTGTAAAAAAAAAAAAAAAAAACTGTTTCACGAAATAATATTAGAGTAAAAAAATATATTTTCCAATTAACTTCTTAAAAAATTTTGGAAAAAAATATTAAGAAAATTCCATAAAAACTGATGTATTTTTATTTAACATTTCTTTGGTCATTTGATCAGTACGAAATTACAGTACTATAGTTATGACTCTATAGCTACAATATATATAAATACAGTAATTTTATTCAAAATTGGTTATAATCATCCGAGTGTGTGTGTGTGTGTATATATATATATATATTATATTATTATATATATATATATATATATATATGAAAATTATTTCACGAAAGTACATTGCGTTCGAGCCAGCGCCCGTAGCTCAACTTTGGTAAACGAAATGAAAACACTAGGTCGGGAGTTCGACTTCCGATGATGATGGTAATAATAAAATCGATGAATTAGCGCAATGGGCCGCATTAGTTGGTCTGAACAGTGTGCCAGTTTCAGGCTCTCCTAACTGATTATTAGTATATTGTACCCCAAGAGGCAATAATTCAAAAGCAATTTCTTGTAAAATGACTCGTAACGGTCCTACTATTGACTCGGCTAATGTACAAACCTTAAAATGAGAAATAATAACGCAGTTAAAAGAAATATATCAGAAATATTTCATATTTAATACATTAATAAGTCGAATCTGAGCTCCAGATTGTTCAAATTACACGCTATCATTTGCGTCGCATAAATACCACTGATATGTTATCAGCCAAAGGATTAATTCTTAGTTTGTTTGTCACACTCACTTTCCAAAAAAAATGTTTGTCTTTCCTTGTTCCCTATACGACGTTAAAATAAATTATATATATATTATATATATATATATATATATATATATATATATACAGAGTGTCCCATAAGTCCGGCATCATAGGAAAAATAATAAAAAAAGGCAAAACAAAAGCTTTTATTTACAGAACGTGCTCAATATGTCCACCATTGTTTTCAATACACAAATTCAGACGTGATACCCAGTCAGCAAGCACACGGTGAATGATGTCAGGAGTAATGGTGTTACATGCCCCAATAATGCGCTGTCGCAAATGTTCAACACTCCTAATTTTCTCTGCGTATACCAGCGCTTTCAATTGGCCCCAGAGATAAAAATCTAGTGGCGTGAGATCCGGGCTTCTAGCTGGCCATTCCACAGGCCCTCGACGTCCTATCCAATGACCAGGGAATTGTTGGTACAGGTATTCCCTTACTTGGGTGCTGTAATGTGCAGGAGCGCCGTCTTGCTGGAACTATGTTGGGAAATTTCCTTCCTCGTTCAAGACACTGGGAAATGCTTCTTCCTTGAGCATACGTAGGTAGGTGCCTCCAGTGACATGTTCACCGAAAAAGAGGGGGCCTATGATGCGATCCTTCCAAATGCCACACCATACCATCACCCGAGATGCATCTTGTTCCTTTGAAGAGGTATACCAGTGAGGGTTGTTTTGAGACTAGTAGCGGGTGTTCTGTCGATTTACCTCACCATTTCCATAAAAAACAGCCTCGTCACTGAACAGAATGGTCGACAGGAAATTGACATCCCGAGCATAGACATTATGGCCTGTAGAAAGGGAAAAATATGAATTATGGTTTGTAGAAATAGAAAAATGAATTTCTCCTATGATGCCGGACTTATGGGACACCCTGTATATATATATATATATATCGTAAAGAACGACGCTTGTATAGGAGATATTCCGCGCAAGACGAGAAAGAGAAAACAACAAATGAAAAAATGAAGTACCACCTGGGAATCGAACCCGGGATCTTCCGATTGCCGGTCAGACGCGATAACCACTACACCATGGACTCCACTCTTCCAAATGCCGTAATTCCTCTACATACTCGCAGAAACCAATGCCCCAAGGGGGCACCTCCCGCTTGCCGTAACATTATATACATTCAACTGCAAAGAACACGCAGTATAAATAACGTAAAGAACGACGCTTGTATAGGAGATATTCCGCGCAAGACGAGAAAGAGAAAACAACAAATGAAAAAATGAAGTACCACCTGGGAATCGAACCCGGGATCTTCCGATTGCCGGTCAGACGCGATAACCACTACACCATGGACTCCACTCTTCCAAATGCCGTAATTCCTCTACATACTCGCAGAAACCAATGCCCCAAGGGGCACCTCCCGCTTGCCGTAACATTATATACATTCAACTGCAAAGAACACGCAGTATAAATAACGTAAAGAACGACGCTTGTATAGGAGATATTCCGCGCAAGACGAGAAAGAGAAAACAACAAATGAAAAAATGAAGTACCACCTGGGAATCGAACCCGGGATCTTCCGATTGCCGGTCAGACGCGATAACCACTACACCATGGACTCCACTCTTCCAAATGCCGTAATTCCTCTACATACTCGCAGAAACCAATGCCCCAAGGGGGCACCTCCCGCTTGCCGTAACATTATATACATTCAACTGCAAAGAACACGCAGTATAAATAACGTAAAGAACGACGCTTGTATAGGAGATATTCCGCGCAAGACGAGAGAGAAAACAACAAATGAAAAAATGAAGTACCACCTGGGAATCGAACCCGGGATCTTCCGATTGCCGGTCAGACGCGATAACCACTACACCATGGACTCCACTCTTCCAAATGCCGTAATTCCTCTACATACTCGCAGAAACCAATGCCCCAAGGGGGCACCTCCCGCTTGCCGTAACATTATATACATTCAACTGCAAAGAACACGCAGTATAAATAACGTAAAGAACGACGCTTGTATAGGAGATATTCCGCGCAAGACGAGAAAGAGAAAACAACAAATGAAAAAATGAAGTACCACCTGGGAATCGAACCGGGATCTTCCGATTGCCGGTCAGACGCGATAACCACTACACCATGGACTCCACTCTTCCAAATGCCGTAATTCCTCTACATACTCGCAGAAACCAATGCCCCAAGGGGCACCTCCCGCTTGCCGTAACATTATATACATTCAACTGCAAAGAACACGCAGTATAAATAACGTAAAGAACGACGCTTGTATAGGAGATATTCCGCGCAAGACGAGAAAGAGAAAACAACAAATGAAAAAATGAAGTACCACCTGGGAATCGAACCCGGGATCTTCCGATTGCCGGTCAGACGCGATAACCACTACACCATGGACTCCACTCTTCCAAATGCCGTAATTCCTCTACATACTCGCAGAAACCAATGCCCCAAGGGGGCACCTCCCGCTTGCCGTAACATTATATACATTCAACTGCAAAGAACACGCAGTATAAATAACGTAAAGAACGACGCTTGTATAGGAGATATTCCGCGCAAGACGAGAAAGAGAAAACAACAAATGAAAAAATGAAGTACCACCTGGGAATCGAACCCGGGATCTTCCGATTGCCGGTCAGACGCGATAACCACTACACCATGGACTCCACTCTTCCAAATGCCGTAATTCCTCTACATACTCGCAGAAACCAATGCCCCAAGGGGGCACCTCCCGCTTGCCGTAACATTATATACATTCAACTGCAAAGAACACGCAGTATAAATAACGTAAAGAACGACGCTTGTATAGGAGATATTCCGCGCAAGACGAGAAAGAGAAAACAACAACAAAAAAATGAAGTACCACCTGGGAATCGAACCCGGGATCTTCCGATTGCCGGTCAGACGCGATAACCACTACACCATGGACTCCACTCTTCCAAATGCCGTAATTCCTCTACATACTCGCAGAAACCAATGCCCCAAGGGGGCACCTCCCGCTTGCCGTAACATTATATACATTCAACTGCAAAGAACACGCAGTATAAATAACGTAAAGAACGACGCTTGTATAGGAGATATTCCGCGCAAGACGAGAAAGAGAAAACAACAAATGAAAAAATGAAGTACCACCTGGGAATCGAACCCGGGATCTTCCGATTGCCGGTCAGACGCGATAACCACTACACCATGGACTCCACTCTTCCAAATGCCGTAATTCCTCTACATTTCGCATTTGGAAGAGTGGAGTCCATGGTGTAGTGGTTATCGCGTCTGACCGGCAATCGGAAGATCCCGGGTTCGATTCCCAGGTGGTACTTCATTTTTTCATTTGTTGTTTTCTCTTTCTCGTCTTGCGCGGAATATCTCCTATACAAGCGTCGTTCTTTACGTTATTTATACTGCGTGTTCTTTGCAGTTGAATGTATATAATGTTACGGCAAGCGGGAGGTGCCCCCTTGGGGCATTGGTTTCTGCGAGTATGTAGAGGAATTACGGCATTTGGAAGAGTGGAGTCCATGGTGTAGTGGTTATCGCGTCTGACCGGCAATCGAAGATCCCGGGTTCGATTCCCAGGTGGTACTTCATTTTTTCATTTGTTGTTTTCTCTTTCTCGTCTTGCGCGGAATATCTCCTATACAAGCGTCGTTCTTTACGTTATTTATACTGCGTGTTCTTTGCAGTTGAATGTATATATATATATATATATACTTTTTCCAGAGTCATCCGATACGCAAAATTTAATATTAAAATAATATAAAATCAAAGTTAAAAAATATATATATTATTGTTAAAAATAAATAATATTAAAATGTTTACAATATTACGATAATTTTAACGTAGAATATATATATAATTGTTGAGTAGATTATGTTATTTATTTTTATTTAATTTGGCCCTTAAGCTTTTGGCTTTACTGGGCTCTCTTAGAATATTAAATACGTGTGAAAATATAGAAAATTTAAAAATTATAGAATTTAATAACTGAAATGGACTAAAATAATTATTATAACTAATGGATAAAACAGTAAATTGAAGCATTAAGAACTAGTAAGAAATTAGAAACTAGCAAATATTATAGTTATTGAGTTAAATTAACATTATTAAGAATTTATACGTAAACCATCGTTATTCACAAACAATTAATATCTAGTAATTTAACACTTTATATTAAAAACATGACAATTCGTAAACAACAGAAATTAACTTAATTTGTTAAAAGGTGAATAGTGATTAGTACTTAGTGAGCGGGTATTTCACCCGCACGATTCGAAGAACTGAAGGACTAAGGTCACAGCGAGTGTTAATCTAAAAGATCGTGTTAATGCACTAACACATTTGTGATCATCGTGCGTGTATGTATGTATACCTAGTTTTGCCCGTTGGCATTGCGAGAGCGGAAGTTCCAAAAGATGGGTACCTCTCCCTCCTCCAATTTCGCATGAATCAAATCGGATCTCGTTTTGAATCGACTGTCACTGATTGACATTCCAATGCATTATCATGATTTTGGAACGTTTTTTTTTTATACTAGTTTTAGTTTATTTTTCAGCCCATTTTAGTTATTACGTCTTCATAGTTGTAGTTTCTATGTTGTGTTACAATAGTTTAATATTTGCCGTTCTGATATGTTAATATTTTTAATATCTGTCGTGTTGTCAATAAAGTATCCCTCAAGATTAGGACACTTCTCCTTGAAACGTTGAATTAGACCTTTTTACTTCTACGTTCAAATGTACACACACACACACACACACACACACACACACACACATATATATATATATATATATATATAAAGTAATATCCAACAAGCTCATTTCCCCACTACGTCTGGGTACGTGTATCCCAAAGGTCACCTGATCTAGAGCAGAGAGTTAACGGCCAACTCAATTTCGCCCGAGGCCAGCGGCTGGGAGTGAATCAGCAGACACAAAGCTCAGAGTCCGCCACCATAACCACTGAGCTACCGGGAACTATATATATATATATATATACATATATATATATACTCTCCCCGAATAAGTGGCCACCGGCCACCTTTTTCACTGGACCAACAAAAGCACAACTCAGGATAACTAAATAAAGTAAAAACTATATTAAACTCTTTATATTGTCCTTAAAATGAGAGGTAGTTTATTTAAATAGAATGAGTTGTCTTTTTACAAATTGAAGGTAAGTTGTAAAAAAAAATAAAGTTAACAAGGAGCGTAATTAGAGACTTAGCCGAACATTAAAGAAGGTTACAATGAATAAAAACAAATTTAATAAAATATTAACGCAGCAAGTGTTCAGTGTGTTCTCTATTAATTATTATCAATGAACACTGACACTGACACTGACGAAATAGTGTCTTGATCGAGTACATTCCACGCTGTTGAAATAAAAATGCACTTTCGAAGTTGATTGACATCTTGAATATTTTGTCCGTAAATTTTGTCAACTAAACGTCCTCGTATGAAATAGTCAAGTGGATTTAAACCAAGACTATTTGGTGGTCATTCTTCTAGCGCGATGAAATCGGGACATTGTTCTTGCGAGTATGCAATGGTGTACCGGAATCGATGCGATGGAGTGCCTTCTCGCTGAAAAACATAATTAGCACCGTAACTTCAATTTCAGGCAACATCTTATTCATCACAACAATGTTGTGAATCAATTTTCACACATTTATCGACGAAAACAATGGATGTTTTTCCTTAACGAGAAACACCAACAGAAACCATCACGGACTGACTGAAGTGATGTGAATGACATTTAACATTTTTTTTTTTGTATCGTTAACTTTATTTGTTAATAACTATTTAATAAAGTTAATAATACGTAATTTGTAATAAAGAAATCCGATTTCATTAAACTACCTCTCATTTTAAGAACAATAAAAACGTTTAATATAATCTCTGTCTCATTTAGTTATCCTTGGAAGTGTGATTTTGTTGGTTCCTTGAAAAGGGTGACCACGTTTTAGGGAACAAATAATATATATTTCATATACACATGGACTCTGAACGCAGACGAGGGTCACCCATCTAACTACTGAGGAGACCCAGTGTCGCCTAATCTCGCTGATCTACTGGGAAACAGTGTGTGTGTGTGTGTTTTCAGTAAAAGAAAAAAGAGACAAAGGAAGTGTTCTCTCCTGAAAGAGGTTACAGCTGTGTACGCAAATGTCCGATATTATTAATGAGGTGAATGAAAATAGCTATGAATAATCTAATACGTTTAAAATATTCTTATAACATTAAATTAAAACTAACTTAGGTTAAGCTTAGTTAGATCAGGTTAAACTAGGTTAGATTAGGTTAAGTTAGTTTATTGGAGTGTCAATAAAATGTGCTGTTAATGAAATGTCTGTAGATGGGATATATATATATAACCTTTGGGTTGCTTCCGCCCGAATATTTCATTCTGACGAAGGTCAAGTTTTTCACTCCACCTTAGATCTACAGTTCAACGTAGAATCCGAACCACGCCCCACTAGCAGCCCAACGTCTTAACCACTAGGCCACCCAGGGTACCCATTTATCTACCAACCACTTTCTTTATTGTGTGGAAGGATGAACAGCTGGGTTTTGCTGCGCGCCGGCTGCCGTCAGCGGGTCTCGATTCCGGGGCCGATGGATTCATAGTCAGCGACGCTGATCACTACACCACCGAGGCGTATATATATATACATACATACTGTTTATACGTGTGTGTGTGTGTGTGTGTAATGCATTTTGTGTTTGCATTTAATGACTTCCTCTCATTGTTTGGAAGCCTCAAAAGTGCTCTGAAATATTTAAGTGTGGGCTCACTTGTGACGTCATAATGTATATATTGGCTCTTCTGTGTGTGTGTGTGTGTGTGTGTGTGTTCTCTCTCTCTCTCTCTCTCTCTCTCTCTTCAATCTCTCTCTCTCTCTCTCTCTCTCTCTCTCTCTTCTCTCTCTCTCTCTCTGAATGCATCATGCAAAAACCCTTATATGATGTATTCAAAGTTAGTCTCTCTTAATGCCTTCGTTATTTAGTAACTTGGCAGTCGCGAACAAATACTGATTGTGATATCGACCGTCCATAAATAAAGTAAAAAAAATTAACATTCTTTTTATGTAATCCTTTGAACAGGCACGGACTTCTATTGTTCCAGCAAAAAAAAAAAGACCCGCTTCCATAATTCCCAATAAAAGAACAATGTACACAACATACAGTATATACGAGGGCCTCTCAATATATTTTGCCCCACTTTTTTTTTCCAAGTTTCCTTGTAAGTTCCAGAAATTTTGTACGCAAGTAGTTACATATCTTTTTTACAAGTTTTTATTTTTCCACATAGTCTCTATCCTTTTCTACGGCTTTCCTCCATCTCGAAACGAGGCCCTTTATTCCTTGCCTGGTAAAAGTCCGCTGGGTTCCGCTGGAGCCACCTCTTAACCTCCTCAACAACCTCATCGTCACTCTGAAACTTTCTTTCACGAATACATCCTTCATTGGCCCAAAACAAATGGAAGCCTGAAAGTGCCAGATCCGGGCTGTATGGAGGATGGGGTAACACAGTGAAGCGCATTTTTGTGATGGCCTCTCTTGTTTGCAAACTGCTGTGTGGTCTTGCGTTATCGTGCAAAAGAAGGACGTCTTCCAGTTTTCTCTCCGGTCAAACTCGCTTTATACGTCTCTGAAGTCTCTGTAGGGTAGCAATATATGCCTCTGAGTTGATTGTTTGTCCTTTCTTCATAATGTCCACCAGAATCACCCTTTCATGTCCCAGAAGGTGGTGGCCATAACCTTTCCTGCAGAGGGAGCCATTTTGAACTTTTTCTTGCGTGGGCAGTGTGCGTGATGACACTCCATGGATTGGCGTTTTGTTTCAGGTTCAAAGTGGTGTAGCGAAGTCTCATCCCCAGTCATAATTCGTGAAAGGAAGTCATCCCTTTCTGTCTCGTATCAAACCAACGACTGAGAAGCAATTTCTTTTCTTTTGGCATTGTGATCTTCAGTCAGTTGGCGAGGAACAAACCGTGAACACATTTTTGAGTATCCCAGTTGCTGAATTATCGTATTCACACTTCATTCACTAATTCCTAGCTCCAGTGATAGCTCTTTGTATGTGACGCGCCGATTTGATCGAATGATGCTGTTAGCACGTTGCACAGTGTAGATGTCACAGCCGATGCCGTGCAACCGCTGCGTGGCTCATTATCGAGGCTGGCTCTCCCTCTCTCCGATAATCTTACACGTTTAGACTAGCGTCCAACTGTGCTTCGATCAGCAACAGCATCTCTATAAACGTTTTGTAGACGTTTGTGAATATTTCCATCTGTTTCCTTCTCTGCGGTTAAGAACTCGATAACAGCTCTCTGTTTACGACGCACATTACTGTCAGACGCCATTTTCGAAACTGCATTAACCATCGGTTTTATACAAGAGCGTTTAAAAGCAGTTTTATACAAGGAGGGGAGGTTCAAACTGGAAAAATGCGGTTATGTGAATCGCAGAAAGTTCAAACTTACGGCCCAAAAGACACTACAGCCCCCATGGCCTATTATTTAGCTAAGAAAAAAGGGTTGGGCAAAATATAATGAGTGCCCCTAGTATGTATATGTATATATATATATATATATATATATATGTGTGTGTGTGTGTGGTGTGTGTGTGTGTGTGCGCGTGCGTGAAGATTGCCTTAATCAGCAATAATGGCAAGTAAAGTTGTAAGAAGGAAGTAAATTGAGTTGAGGAGGAAAATTGAACTTGAATCGACGATACAATTTCTGATGTTTCAAAGCCTAAAAACGACTTACAAATCTTATTTTTACATTGATTTCCATTTCGAACAAAAAGAGTGTCGATTTGGTCTCTTATAATTTCGAGGAAACAAGGTTAGGAACGAGAGATAAAGTCGCGTTCGGATGTGCGCTGATACATTTTGCCGCCCGACGGTGCTTAGAAATTCATTACCGGAGTGAAAAGGATAATGATATTTCTGGAAATGGCATATTATCGTCTACAAATTTGTTTAAGGTTGGATTAAATTACGTAACTTAGGTTAAACTAGGCTTAGTTATATCGGTTTAAACTAGGTTAAATTAGGTTGTTAGTTTATCGGAGTGTCAATATAATGTGCTATCAACGAAATGTCTGTAGATGAGACGTGACCGTATCAATGACTCTGAACTTGTGTTCCGCTTCGTAAAAGGTCCTGAAATTAAATGTTTTGATGCATCGGAGAAAGTTACGTGTTCCTGAACGAATTACTCTGAAGGTCATCAAAATTTAATATGAAATTTTACTTTTAATCACATAAAACTTTTGCAATCAGAATTGTTTGTTGTTTTACGTACACTGAAGTAGAATCTAAAGTAGAAATAAAGCTTTTTGGTTGATTAAATCTACAATGTGAATTGATTTTATTTGAGAGTGGAATTGGAATTGGAATTAATTACGTGAGAAACAAGAATAAAAATTGGTCATATTCCTCTAAATTTTAGAAAACTAATTAATATGACACGAGTAGACGACAAAGTTTACTACAACGAACTTACCCCGCAAGAAAACAGGGCGTAGTAACCATGACAGCACAAATAAGGTCGTTAGAATAAACCATGCTTAAGGGTAAAAATCCACAGAATCGTTCATAAGTGATACGTCGTTTCACGAACAAAAAGGTTCGATATTCAGAATATGTTTTGAAGAATATAAAAATAAAAGATTAACGAAACAGTTCAGATGATACTCTTGAAGAAGATTACAATGACTAAAGTCAGAAGGCAAACAGGCAACAACGAGCAATGCTAACAACAAACATGTAAAGAACACTCAAACTTATAATGAAAGTGAACTTCGGACCAAGTTCGAATCTTGGTTAACCTTGGTTTTACTTCCGCCCGAATTGTTCATTCTGACGAAGGTCAAGCTTGTCACTCTACCTGAGATCTACAGTTTAACGTGGAGTCCGAACCACGCCCCACCAGCAGCCCAGCTAACCACTAGGCTACCCAGGGTACACTCATTTATATACCAATCAATTTCTTTTTACTGTGTGGAAGGATGAACATCTGGGTTTTGCTGCGCGTCGCCTGCCATCACGGGTCTCGATCCCGGGGCCGATGGATTGGTAGTCAGCCACGCTAACCACTACACCACCACCGAGGCGTATATATATATATATATAATATATATATATATATATATATATATGCCTAAATTATGAAAATAAAAATGGAAATCTAGTGGCGTGAGATCCGGGCTTCTAGCTGGCCATTCCACAGGCCCTCGACGTCCTATCCAATGATCAGGGAATTGTTGGTACGGGTATTCCCTTACTTGGGTGTTGTAATGTGCGGGAGCGCCGTCTTGCTGGAACCATGTTGGGAAATTTCCTTCTTCGTTCAAGACACTGGAAATTCTTCTTCCTTGAGCATACGTAGGTAGGTGCCTCCAGTGACATGTTCATCGAAAAAGAGGGGGCCTATGATGCGATCTTTCCAAATGCCACACCATACCATCACCCGAGATGCACCTTGTTCCTTTGAAGAGGTATACCAGTGAGGGTTGTTTTGAGACCAGTAGCGGGTGTTCTGTCGATTTACCTCACCATTTCCATAAAAAACAGCCTCGTCACTGAACAGAATGGTGGACGAGAAATTGGCATCCCGAGCATATGAATTATGGTTTGTAGAAATAGAAAAATATGAATTTCTCCTATGATGCCAGACTTATGGGATACCCTGTATATATATATATATATATATATATATATATATATTATATATAATGTTAAAAGTTAATTCGGACCTAATGCGCATACCGTCGCAACATTTTCGAAATTATGAATTTAAATGACGAGTACTTTAATTATGTTAATAATTATGGAATTTAACATCGTATGTAATGGGATACACATAAATTGTCAGTAATTATTATTGTTGGATCCAAACGCAAAATGAAAATAATTGCTAACTTAATTTACAAGGACATATTGAACGTCCTCCTCTAGTTCAAAAATAAAATTTTATATGGCTACTATTATATGACCATTATATAGCTACTGATAAAAACATGGAGTTTCGCTGCGGAACATTTTGAACGAATTATGCAGTCATTTTTTTTTCGGCGAATATTTTTCCTTCGACTGTAAATTAATGTCCTTACCTTATGAACTTTATGTTGTTTCGTGCGTTGGTCTCTTCACACGGAGGTCAAGCTGGTGGCCCCACCTCTAGGTCTGGCTTGGTGGAGGAGCGAGTTGCTTTCTTGCGCTCTCCATCGTACATAGCCAGGCACGCCCGGCTCATCTGGTACCGTCCTGAGCCAGGCATCCAGTCTTCTATCCAGTCTTCTCTTGAAGACTTCAACTTTAACCCCCGTTACGTTTCTGAGGTCCTTTGGAAGCTGGTTGAAAAGTCTTGGCCCCCTGACAACCAAGCTATTTTCCTTCAGAGTTGAGGAGGTCCCTTGTCGGGCCTTTAATTTGGGAACACTACACATTCTGCCTTTCCTATTTTCCAGTGTTGTTTGAATGGTAATTGGGTTTAGTTTTAGGTTTGGTACCAGTTTTTCGATCATTTTCCATATGTAGATTATGGTGTACCTCTCTCTTCTTCTTTCCAGGGAGTACAGATTTAGTTTACGTAGTCTTTCCCAGTAGTTGAGTTCTTTGCGTTTCTTCTAGTTTATTAGTTTCTTCCTTTTTATATGGGGACGTCAAAACTGAGCAGTATTCAAGTTTTGGTATAATCAGTGTTTTTAGCAGGGGAATCATTACTGGTCCTGTCCCTTCTCTTGAACGTTCTTAGCTTGAGAATGAATTAGTGGAACGCGTAACATAATTATTATTATTATTATTTTATACGTAACATAGTCTATAAGTAATAATAGGTCGTCTGTAGTATAATATTAGATGTTTGAAGGGATCACCTGTTTTTAGGCTTAAATTATTCACACACCCTGACTTCCATAACTTTGAAATCATCACTCATTCCTAAATCCTTACAAAGCTTCAGTTTACATTATGTGCTCTCTCTCTCTCTCTCTCTCTCTCTCTCTCTCTCCCTTCTTATTATTATTCTTTCTGAGTAATTATTCTTCCTCATGCATGATCTTCCTCTTCCTTCTTTTTTATATATATATATATATATATATATATATATATAAAACTTGTTTTCTCTGTTTTGTGCTTCCATCAACTTCAGACGAAACCTCAGTCTCTCATTCTCTCTGTCTTATTTTCTCGGAGGGTCGGTCGGCAGTTGTTTTGCAAACGTGGAAGTGGGTGGACGCTGCTCCTCAGAGTTGGAATCTCCTGCTCTTGAGTTATTGTACCCAGTTTTTTTAAATAATTGGCGCTTGGGAGCAATTTTACGATATAAATTTGTTATATTATTGAAGTGAATAATAAAATTTGATCTTTATTCATTATTATGTGGAATGTATAAGTGATAATTTTGAAGTTAGTAATTAATTTTAGTGCCCATTTTTAACTTGAAAGGAGTGCTTACCTATAGGCTAGACTTATGCCAGCCCTAATAGGGCTAAGGCAGATGGAAAAGAGCGCGTACGGGCAGGTGAGGTTACACAGGAACGTACGCCCAAGCGCAAGGCTGACTGAACACACACCGTTATTCTCTTGCCTCCTTTGTTAAGGCTCTAGACTCTAGAGCCTATTTGGGTCTAGGGCCTATTAATTAATTTACTTTTGTTTACCATACGGCGTGCTAACTTCTAGTTAAATATCGAAGATTAATTCATTCATAAGCCAGGTAAGGTTATTAAAATGGACTAAGTTAATTCCTTATTAATGCATTAGTTTAGCTACATTAACCTCAAGATTATTATAATAATAATAGCCAAATAATGTCCAGTAACTCGATATTAGACTAATAGACGTTACATATGATAGTGAATTTTTTATTGTAACGCAGTTCTTAAGTAGGCTCTAATCACACTATCCTAGGCAGTGCGGCAATTAGGCTATGGCAGGTACCATTAAACTTGGTAGCCGTTTGTGGCTTAGGTCCTAGGTTAGTCTACCTGTACGTAGGCCTAATGAAGCTCATTACTTTTAATGCACACAAGTTACGGGCGATAACAGATTGTCAAAAGTATTAACCTCGGGCCATACATGAAATTTTAAAATGTACAAGTTACGGTGTTTGCTACAAGGCCTCTATTTATATTGATAATAATAGTGACTGACTTGCTTCAACTTCCCCCAATTAGCCTAAGCACTTTATTTTGGTAGTATGGTTTACCTTTAAATATGGCTTCTGTAGGTCAGCAGACTTTATTTATAGGTGTGTTTGCTTGACATAAGAATACAGGTGGTACGAAAAATATCCTTTTTTTTTTTAAGGCTTCTGCATTATATATTAAATTTGTTTCTGAGAAGCGGGAATTTTATCAGGAAAAGCTTAGGCTAATTCGTTTTGCGACCTTGAATGGTTCCGGTTGGGTCCACCGATTTGCCACAGAGTTTAGAAACTGAGGATCGTCTAAGACTTTTCAAATCTGTTCGAATTTTTAAATAATCAAGTAGTTAAACTAAAATTTTGCGAAATGACAAACTTGGTTCACTTGTGGGACGTTGTCAATGATTTAACTCTGAAACACGAATAGGTTAAAGTTCACGGAAGCCTTTGGAATGGCTTCATACCAGTTTTAATTTTTATTGGCTAAAGCTAAGTTTTGTAGTTGGTTAATGATAAAGGTTAATTTCTGAAAATCTGAGTGCTCTCAAACATTTAGGCTTGTATCTAGTGTCGTATATTACGCTTCTTTCGTAATTTTTATGGGTTCATTGATGCAATGTAGTTATTTGGAACCAATGAACAATTCGGGTAGGGGGGGGGAATAAGGTCGCAATAAGAAATGGATTTATTACAACCACAACCGTTTGGCTTATTTTAAACTTACTCGCATCTGATGTTTAGGTGGAAAGCTTGTGCTTCTTAACAAATGTTTCTTAGTGTGGTTTTATTCCCCAAGTTCAGTTTCCTTTAATCGAAAATATTTATACAAGGGTAAGTCTCCGGGTACCTGACGCAATTCAGAGACGGTTCATAGGCCCTAATTATTAACTTAACCCACTTTAACCTACGGTACTGCTAAACTGTTGTGGAAGTCTGTCTCTGAATTGCGTCTGGCATCGAGAATTCCGCCCACATACTGGAACTAACTCGGGGTCAGTATAATATGTACAATGTGTTCCCCAAAGCGTGCCCCTATTTCTAAATGTTCTGAGCTGAAAAAGAGGACTATAGACTTAGCCTTAGCTTCTGTAGATCTATTGCGTTTGTCTAACAAAGACCATAAGATCCACTCTAAGGCTAGCCCGAGAGAGAGAAAAGACGATAATAAGGGGTTAAGTAAGTAGCAACACCTATCACTCGTGGGTTAACATTCATTCAGAAAGAGAAAAAAAAACTCACCATCATCTGCCGGCCACTGCCGACAAGTCGGAAAAATAGTCGAAGAGAATAGGAGAGGGGTGAAAGATGAAAAGTAGTAAAATAAGAACGCTTACAAACCATGCAAACACAGTCTTAACGCACTGTCAATACCATGCAAACTACAGACATGCAAGTAGAGAGAGTTAGAGACTTAAAACCTACGAGTTTATGCACCTTAAACATTTTCAATTTAATTGCCATTTTTACTAAAACTTTTCAACCTTGCACAAATGTTTGACATAATCTTTGGAAATAGCTCAGCTGGGATGATTAGTTCATAGACTTTGGTCTTTAGGTCTTCAAGTGTCTTAGGCTTTATAGAATAGATCCTGTCTTGTGTAACCCCACAAAAAAAGTATGGAGGCCATTCCACTGTCTCATGAAAGGAGATTGGTCGCCTGGAAAAATGCTTCCTCGAAAAGTTGCGAGTTTCACAAGCAGTGAGTGGAGGTGCTCCAACCTGCTGAAACCACTGTGAATCTGGAGTAATGCAGTTATTTCTTTTACAGGATAAACTAATTAGTTGCGAGTAGAAATCTTGTAGCATCTGACGATATGAATTTTGCGTTACCGTTACTGCTTTTCCACTTCCATTCTTAAAAAAGTAGGGATCTACTACATACCACCCAGCAGCGACCCAAATGTTGAGTTTAGCAACACCACGTGGAAGCTGTATTGGAGCGCTAGCATAACTTCCCCAGTAACAAAACTTTTGCTTATTAATCTCTCTAGACAGATGTACATATAACATTCGTCAGTGAAGTGGATGTTTCAGAAACTTGGGATCTTCTTCTAGCTTTGCTAATATTCATGTTGCTAATTTCATTCGTTTTTGAACGTTAGTCACTGAAGTTTGTGAATGAATTTTGTAGGGAAAAATGTTTAATTCGGTACGAAGTGTACGACGCACAGACCTTCGTGAAATACCTACTGCTGACAAACGTCAATTGACTTCTGCGGACCGCGCGCAATAATTTCATGAACCATAATTACGTGTTGCACAGTTCTCGCGGATTAATCTCTTCTACCACTATTACCCTTATGTTGACTCTTTACATTTCCTTTTGTTTGAAATTTTCTAACAATTCGTGATAGTCTTTCTATCAGGCGGATCTTTGCGTCCATATTCTCTGCAAAAGTTTCTCTGCACCTTCGTCATAGAATTTCATATGAAACCACTCGACTATCTTTATTTTCTGTTCCAGCTGCAAACGCGGTATCACTGTAGTTCAGCCATATATTGTTCAATGTTCAGTGTAGACTAGATCCATAAGAAGGCTTAAAGTCGAGACGGATCTTTTCGGTTTGACGGCCCGTAATATTTTTTAACATTACTTGTTTTTTGTCTCGTTTTAATCAAGGATTTCAGAAATAACATTCATGTTTTATAGAAACAAATAGTGAGGCAGTTGTATGCAATTTAACAAATTTAAATTATATATCTTTAATTAAACCGTATTGGGATCTTTTGGTTTGACAGGTGGAAAAAAACGGTCATAGCTACGGGACCGTCAAATTCTAGACTCTACCAACTTGTTAGGTTAACAGAATACCCGGTTAGGTCAACTGTACGCCCTTGACGATTGGTTAGGTTAAGTCATGATATTTTCGTTAGTTTACTGTCAAAACAAACGAAAATATGACAACCTAACCAATCGTCATGAGCGTACTGTTGACCTAAAACTTTCAGGATTTTGGAATCTTAAAGCATATGATATTCATTCTCTAAACTAAAATGTATAACTGCCTCACTATTTGTTTCTCTAAAACATGAATTTAATTTTTGAAATCCTCGATTAAAACGACAATAAAAAACGAAGTAATGTTAAAAAATATTATAGGCCGTCAAACCAAAAAGATCCGTCAAGACTTAGCTTTCCTTGAAGACTAGCCTATGGCCACTTCTACAACATTTAGGGTCGTATAACTGAGGTAACCTACGGGTTTACCTGGGATCCGAACCACCGGTCGTTACTAGTGATGCGAGTCGTTTTTTATTGTCGTTTTTTGTTTTTTTTTTCGTTTTTTTTTTGTTTAAAACGAAGGTAGTCTGTTTTTTTTTTTTTTGTTTTAAACTTATTCCATATTTTTCTTCCTTTAATCTAATAAGTATATTAGTATTACCTATAATTTACTATACTACCATGCTTATACGGTTATACCTAGTATATATACTATATAGTAATCTTTTAGAAAAATTGAATCACGCAAAAAGTATATAATAGAAAGGAAAAACAAACCCTCATTTTTTATGTATATATATTTTTTAACGAACATAAAACATTCTTCCTCGTTTCAAACCATATACATAATTGTGATTGGCAAGAGTACCAGTATATATATATTCCAGATAGAAAAGGAAAATATTCACCTTTTTTTGGACCTTTTTGTTAACCTAATGTTGTTTTAACCTTCATTTCCATGGAAGAATCATCACTAGATTGGGTAGAGCATATATGCTAGTTTCAATATCACAGGTACTGGTATAATATACATAATAAAAAATACATAATACTGGTATAAAACAATATATATTGTGATTGGCAAGAATACCAGTGTGTATATATAATTATATATATATATTCCAAATAGGAAAATAAAAAAAATAAAAATATTCATCTTTCTTTAACCTTTGTTTTAACCTAATGCTGTTTAACTTTCATTATCTGATTCTATTTCCATTGAAGAATCATTATCACTAGATTGATTAGAGCATATAGTTTCAATATCACAGGTACTGGTACTTATTGCAGATTTGGATGTTGACGAAGCCAATGTAGCACCATGTTTTACTTCACTTTCTTGGAATTTTGCATTTTGGGGATATAAATACAAGCTTTGCTGCTCTGTCTGTGCTTAATCAGTTTCTTTTGGCTGTATGGATATTACTGTGTGTGCTAAATGATCTCGGAGGTAATGAAAGGGCGAAATAGAGGTGTATGAGTTTGTGTAGGTATATATGAGAGTATGCGTGCGTATATATCTGGAATTCTGGATGTATGCGTATGTATGGGGTATATAATAGATATAAATATGTGTATATAAGTATTTATGTATATATTGGTGTATATGGGTGTATGTGTACATATGTATATATATGGATGGTCTCGGGGGGGAAAATGTCATCGCAGGTCTAAAAGATAGTTAAGTGGGAGATTCAAAATCCGAGGCATGGATGGGAGAGTCCTGGAAAGGTTGGACAATGGGCAGTCAGCTCCCAGCCAGTGTTCTCGCAAGTTTAACGGATCTCAAGATACAAGACTTTCAGTGCAAGAAAGAGGCCAGTTTTTTCTGTAAATAGGCTGAAAAGGGCATTCTATACTGGTACCATATGGCCTATTTTATTATTTATTTATTTATTTTTATAATATATATCATTGCAAAAGTATACCTTATAATTAAATTGGCAATATCTATATTAATTATTAAAAAAAACGAAAAAAACAAAAACAATAAAAAACGAAAAAACGGACATAAAAAAACGGTTTTTTAACGTCACTAGACTCGCAGAGGACAGACCCAACGTCGCTTAACTTCGCTGATCAGCAGGAAGCGGCGTTAGTGCATTGGCCACTACGTAGTGACGTATATTAAAACTTAACGCCAAGTAGTTCATATTCTGCCTACTTGGTATGTGTTAAAGTAACTTTGGTGGTACAGTACATGATTAAAGCCGTTTTCCCTTCGCCCAACTGACTTTAATAAAGTCACCTCGAGTCTGCCACGTTCTTTTTGTCGAAAACTCGGTTTGCCGTTCGAAGCCAGCTCCGTAGATGGTGAGAGAATTTTTTTTACTTTTTGTAAACAAATTGTCTGAAGAATCAAATGTATTTCAAGGAATCATTGCACTATTTAGGCCCATATATAAAATAAAATACATTTTATTGGTGTTAGAAGACTATGCTATATTAAATTTACACATTTATAAGCCTTTAGTAAAGAATTGGCACGCAGTCATTGCAATTTTGGTCCTGTGTGGCCTAAACTAGCGTTGCTGTGGCAAGCTCATACCTAGGTCAGTCTAGGCCTTATTCAATCTTATTTTGGGCTGGATTCATGGTAGAATACTGAAATTAGGACCCTGCTGCCCCGTGTTGAGTCCAGACCAATGGCTAAGCCTTTAGCCCTTGAACTATGTAGTAGTCCTAACTGAGTTTTGTTTACACTTGACGTCCAAAACTAAGTTTCTGCGTTCTTTTTGTCCACAAATCTGACTTGGTCAGTAAAAGGATGTGACTTTAGTTTTGGACGAAAAGTGCTTAATTAAGTCTAGTGGATTCTCCGGCCGAAATGACCGGTGACACTTGATGCGATAAATTACATGGACTAATAATAACAGATCTGCAGTTTCATAATATATCAACGCATCTTAGACTTACCGATAGTGTGTCTCAACGGATAACGCAGTTTCCTCTAACCCAGGTGAAGACTGAGGCCGGGGGTTGGAATCCCGCTGGTGCTCGTATTAATAATAATTAGAGCAATGGGCGGCGGCATTTGGCCTGATCGTTGTGCCGGTTTCTGGCCCTTCTCTCTCATTATTGTCTTCTGATATCAGTTTCTTGTTCAGAGATATTTCGTATGCAAGACAAAATTGACGGCACTGGTAGGCCTGATTCATTAATAGCATTAACTTGTTCTTGGGTCTCTCTGTTCGGTTTACTGGTGGTGGTAGCCAGGGATGGGGTCAAATACAATTGCCCAAATACAAATATAGATACAAATACACTATTTTTTTTACAGCCAAATTCAAATACAGATACAAATATTCGAATTTATAAATCTACAAATATAAATGCAAATACAACTTTTACTGTATTTGCAAATTTCGTACCAATTTCATCCTAAATATAAACGGATAATATTTACTTGACTTCGGCTACCCCTCAAGTAAGACAATACTGGTATAGTACTTAGTGGTGGGCACCGTTAACCAAAAAGTTAACTTCGTTAACCGCTAATCCGTTAACCAAAAAGTTAACTTCGTTAACCGTTAATCCGTTAATTCGTTAAACATGTAACGGAAGTTACCGATAAACCGTTAACGTTAAATTTTATTATAAAAAAAAATGAAAAATACAATATATATAATTTAATTTTCCCTCTTCTCGTTCTCCATTTTGTCCATGAGATGCATGTTGCCCTTCATGAAAATTAGCATATCAAAGTTTTCATCAGACAGGGATGATCTCTTGGCCCTCAGGATGTCCTTGCCCATAGAGAACAAACGCTCCACTGCAGCACTGGAGGGGATGGCTGTGTTGAACTTGATGAACAAGTCCACCAACACTTGCTCACCCAAGAAGGTCTTGACCAAGTTCTGGGCCTTGCCCTTGAGTGACCTGTGGCTTGTGCTGCTCTCTCTTGTCTTGTCTGGATGACAGCACTGAAGAAGTCATCCTCCTCCTCGTTGTTGCTGCCCACTTCGTTGGACTGCTGCTTCATGGCCTCCTCGACTACCCTCCATGCTTTTCCTCACCCTGGCGACCTTGGTGTTGTCATACTTGTCCAACCAGATGAGGCGAAACCTGGGATGGAAGGCAGCAGCCAGCTGGCATTCGTCATCCTCCAGGAGGGGCCCAAATCTCATAAAGAAACTATTTCACATTGGGACTTGAAAGTACCGGCAGGATCAACCGGGTAGAAAAATAATTATGGAGATTTTAAAGATGTGGTACCTAGAAGTACCGCCAGGACATAAAGGGTTAAGGTGAAAACGCTCCCATTGTAAGACATCAATTGACTTAATTTATGTCATCAAAGTGACATGAGAATTGAAATCTTACCTGATCAGTTTTATGGTTCTTGAAATGTATCAAGGAGACTACTAATAAGGTACTCACAGACATATTATAAATATACATGACTTACTTGACAACGATTATTTTTAAATATTCACTAGCATAAACATGTTGCGCAAGAGACAGACTGCAAATGAAACGAATGTAGTTATTTGTTGTAATTGTTACATATATATTATTGAAAGTGCCATAAAATGCTCGTGATATTTCTTGAAAGAAGTTGAAACATTCAACTCAAATGGCAAATCTTTCCGCCTGATTTTACAGTCGACCATGTTTTGCTCAAACCAATGCCATAAATAACTACCATATTTGGTAAGACACAAATTGTGGCGACGGAAACAAATATATTGCCTGATTTTGCACTGCGGAAATGGAAATTCGTTCACTATTAACAGTGGCGGATTAATTGCGCACCTGCTCAGCACTGAAAATAATATAACTTTTAAACGTTTATTTATGAATTTTTTGGGTTAACGGACTTGAGTTAACGGAAGTTAATTAGTCGATAATGATTTTCAAAGTTAACTTAAAAGTTAAATCGTTAACGAAAAAGTTAACTTCGTTAATTAACGATTAACGGATTAACGGTTTGTGCCCAGCTTTGAACTGTACTTATTGTATAAAACTTAACATTGCAATACTTTGGCTCTTATCAAAGTAGACTTACTTTTCACACCAAGGCAAGAAAAGTAACAAATTCCTCTTATTATTTTTATTAGAGAAAATTATTTCACACTTCTTGATATTTCTGCACTTTTGCATAATTAAAGAAAAAATTCATATTTCTCAGTTTGATTTTTGCTGTTCATATCAATTTGTAGTTATATGCACAGTTATATTACATTAGTGTATTTGACTGTATTTGAAGCAAATACGGCAAATAAAAGGCTCAAATACAAATGCAAATATCCATTTTTGTGTATTTGTAAACAAATACAAATATGTATTTGACCCCATCCCTGGTGGTAGCCTATGGTGGACTTGCACATCACGTAAAATTCTTAGTTAAAAGGTTTCAAACAAAGTTTGGAAGAGGATCTTTGTAAAATATAAAAAGGGCCTGAGACTCTATCTTAAATTATGGTTGGTGAAGGTAAGAACATGTCTTGTAAGCCTATGTGAATAGTCCAGCGTATGTAGCTACAGTAATTTTCTTTTGTGAGGCTATCTTCTCGGTTTACTCTCCATAATTAGTGGAAGTCACGCCAGAAAAATAATAAGAGGACTATTTAATTAAAAAAAACTAACCTTAATTGAGTTATAAATATTTGGAGAAAATGTTTATTTTCCAGTTTTAAATTTGATCCCGAGTAGCAATAAATATTTATAACCTTTTTATATCACGTTATTATCCATGATTGAAGTATTTTGAAATCATTGGTTAGTGTGTGAAATGTGTACTGATACGGTTTAGTAATGAGATCAGTTGTCTATTTAAATTAGCCTTTAATTTTGTTATAATGGATACTTTAATAAGGTCAGTCCCCACCCTTGTTTATAGATGAACGTAAGAATTAGCTTTTGAAATTGCCTCTCTGGGACTTGCCAACGGAGGTTAAGGTATGGTATAAGATGTAAAAATGTTGTGGAAAAAGTTTTCATTTTCAAAATTCGATTAAAAAATTAAGACTAATATTGAGTTTCGAGACCATTTTTTTTAGTCCAAATTTCGTACATGGATCGTGATTGGCTGATAGCTGATGACGTCATCAACTTTTGGTCAATCATTACGTTATATTATTACATGAAGCCACTTGGGCCTATTGAGGTTAGCAAAGTTATTATATTTTATAATCAAATTCTGCGAAATATTAATTTCAAGTCCGCGAATTAACAAAACTACTTAGTCATTCATGAAGGCACCCAATTTTTCTTGAAACTAAGGAGCTACTACTAACTCCATTGTATGACAGGTCATTCAAAAAAATATACTATGACAAAAAAAAAATTTTTTTTCGTAGCTCCAGTCTGTCTTATGCTCTCGTGTTCTTCCGTCAGACTATAAGAAAGTTGCTTGCATCTAAATTGTCCAAACCTGAAAAATTTTTGAACATTGTATTATCTCTCGAAACTAAGCATGACCAATACAATTCCATTAATCTTTCACTATATTTCAATCTTCTTAAGTTAGGAATATGCTTGGTTGGCGTACGTTGCATACCTACAAGAGGCCTAATAAGAATTATATGATCTACAGATTACTTCCTTACTTTTGTAACTAAATTCCTCGTAATAATATTTAGGCTACCTTATTTCTAGTCTCTAAGCCAGTGGTGGACAACCCGCGGCCCAAGAGACATTTTACCTAACCCATTGTCGACATGAATGAAAATTTTGGAATTTATATTATTTCTATAATCAATCTACTGATAATTTTGTTTGATTGAACAAAATTTCTTTATTAATAAACATAAAAAGTGTTTCTTTTGCTTTACTCTTTCAAGTTGATCACAATTCAATTAATATATAAATAATAATTTTCTCTTAACACACACTGAAATTTTCGGGCTGTATTAAATATATTTAAGCATATTTGTGAGGCCGTGTTTAGCGCACATGCACATTTTTAATCTTGCGGCCCACTCACTAGCTTAGGTTGCCCATCACTGCTCCAAGCACTGCTTAGAAAATTATAAATCGCTACTAAATATATGCCAAGATACTTTTCCCTGACTAACATCCCCTAACCAGTTTCCTTACACCTCAACGAAATTTGGGCAGTCAACTGTGGTGGCCGCGAAACTCTATTCACCAAAATTTTTCGGATGCCCTTATAGTGTAGGCTTAGGACCCGTTTTATAAACGTATATATTAACCTATACCTTGTTAACTTTCAGTCAGGGTTTAGTTTTAAGATACCGCAATTGACGGCAAATTGCCTCTTGAATGAAAGCCGTGATACATATTTAGCGCCATGCGTATGAATGACGACTTGGTTAAGTCATAAAAGGCAGAAGAAACTCCATGGAACACATTCTCAAATTAGAAGTACCAATATACTAAAAGGGTGAATAAAAGACAAAAATGGATGAACATAAATCTTGATTATTTCACGTCATCTGAAAATGTAACCAAGCATGGTCAATAAGAGTAAAGCCCATTTTATGAATATTTATTTTTAGGGGGGAAAGAGAGCTGTTCTTTTTACCCCAACATATCACCCTGTTGTTTTTCCCCCCTGCTGACTATAATATTATTAAATGCATTTTGATTATGCCACACGAAATGTTTGCACTTTCCAGTTAGGCTCCGACGATTAATTTAGTCGAATATAGACACGTGCGTTTACGCTCAAGTATTTTCAGTCATCGTATTTCCCAGTTTGATACTTGACTTACGACACATCTGTTCCTCGAATGTCAATGAGTCATTACGTCTTATGACTGTTAGTGCGAGTGTATGGTAGTTGTGTTAAATGTGGTCTACCTACCTAAGCGGTCAAACGCTAAAATTTGTAACTTGTCTTCACTGCTTGTAAGCACAGACGAACTGTGTTCTGGTTGTATATATATATATATATATATATATATATATATATATATATATATACGGGTATGTATATATATATCGGGTCATCCCATAAGTAATGTCGTTTTTTAGATCGGAATTTGAAGGACAAAAAAAAAAAAAAACTTTAATCTAGTATATATTTTCCATCGGAATTAATGACTCTGCCAACGTCCTACAAGCTTTTCAATGTCATTCAGGCGGTTTTGAGGCAAAAAACGTACAAAGACTGGTGTGCAGGTCATCTAAAGAAGTATACTGTTTCTCGTCAAGATAGTTTTGCAGACTCTTCAAGAGATGATAATCTGAAGGCGCAAGGTCTGGAGGATGAAGTTTTTCCCACCCAAGCTCCTCAGTTTTTGCAGAAGTGATCCGAGCGCCAGAACCGAGCGGTGTGAGGACGTGCGTTGTCGTGGTGGAACACGATTCCTTTCCGATTAACCAAAGGTGCTCTCTTCTTTTAATGCAGTGTTCAATCGATCCAGTTGACAGTAGACTTGAGCGGTGATTGTTTGGTTGTGTAGTAAGGTCTCAGTGTATTACACCACCTTTATCCCACCAAACACTAAGCAACACCTTCCGAGGGTGAAGATTTGGTTTTGGCTGCGGTGTCGCTGGTTCTCCGGCACAAACTCACTGTCGACGGCGCTTAACATTCTGGTACAGTATCCACTTTTCATCACCAGTCACTAAACGGTGCAAAAACGGATCTTGAGTTCACGAGAATGAAGAGCTGTGCTAGTGTTTACCCACACCCTCAGATTGTCGACCGACAATTCATGTGGCACCTATTTTCCTAACTTAGGCACTTTCCCGAGTTGCAAATGTCGATGGATGGTGGACGGGGATGAATTGAGTTTCTGGGCCAATTCTTCGACAGTTGTTGAGCAGTCTTCTTCAAGTGCGGCTAACAGCAGGTCATCATCAAACTCAGCAGGGCGTCCAGAGCGTGCTGCATCTGTCAAACAGCAGTCACCATTCATAAACTTTTGAAACCATCTTTGACATTTCCTCACATGCAGAATATCGTTGCCATAAACGTCCTGAATGTTTCGCGTTGCTTCAGTAGCACTATTCCCTTTTTTGAACTCGTAAAGCATTATATGCCTAATATGCTCTTCTGGTACCGCCATGTTTATGATGGGTTCACATAAAGCAAAACACACTTCTTCACTGGTCAAGGTCTGTAAAGTATGTAGTGAAACACGATAGATCTCCTCTTAGATATAACCTTCGGAAAATTTATGCTTAAACCAAGTAGGACGAGTTTAAACTATCGTAAAAAACATTACTTATGATAGATATAGATATATATATATATATATACAGGGCGTCCCAAAAAATGTATACACACTTTAGCTGATAGCTCAATTGATGTTTTTCTTTCTTTCCAAGTTAAACCCATTAGAATTAATAATGGCAGTCAGACTAAGCTTTGAACAAAGGAAATTCATTCTAAAATGCTACTGGAAGTGTGAAAACGCAGTTGAAGTGCAAAGACAGTTTAGGAGGGAGTTTCAAACAGATCCACCAACGCGACTTACCATCACTCGAATTAGAGATAAGTTTGAAGCCGATGGAACTGTTCAGAATGTCCACAAGAAGCGTTCCGGAAGACCACGGACATCGACAAGCCCCACAAAGCAAGAAAGAGTACTGGAAACGTATCACCAAAGTCCAAGAAAATCTGTGCGGCAAGCGAGTCGTGAGGTAGGAATTTCAGAATCGTCTGTCCAACGCATTTTGAAGCGCTGTCAATGGAAAAGTTACATTCCAATTAGTCCATGCTATTAATGAAGATGATGATCCGGACCGAAGAGTGGAGTATTGCGAGTGGTACTTGGCACGATGTGGATGTGGGATTGGACGAAGGGGTTTCGTAGAATACCCTCCGCGTTCACCAGACCTCACACCACTAGACTTTTTTTTATGGGGATACTTAAAAGACAAAGTCTACGCTATAAAACCTGCAACAGTCGCTGAATTGAGAGCAGCCATTGAACGAGAATGCACACAAATACCAAACGAAATGTTTCGTGATGTTTGCGATTCCATTGCTTCGCGTTATCAGCAGTGCCTGGACCAGAACGGACGTCAGTTTGAAAACAGGCGTTGACAAAACAATTAAATAATGTCTGTAGATTCTATTACATTTTGAAAATGAAATGTATTTTAATAAACACTGCCTTTATAATTATTTAAAGTGTGTGTACATTTTTTTGGGACGCCCTATATATATATATATATATATATATATATATATATATGGGATGAATTTCACAATAAAACACGTGAAATGAATAAATGCTGCAAGCCACAAGGAAAAAGAAAAACGATTCCAAGGTCTTTCGTGTATTCAAAGCTACACCTCGTCAGGGAATTCCCTGACGAGGTGTAGCTTTGAATACACGAAAGGCCTTGGAATCGTTTTTTTTCCTTGTGGGTTTGCAGCATATATATATATATATATATGTGTGTGTGTGTGTGTGTGGATGATAATAATAATTAGGTTTACCCTGGTCTATCATTAAGTCGAGTTTACCTATAGCCGACCGTAACCTTTAGGCTTAGGTAATTAATTACACAACCCCTTATACGCTTTGGGCACATAAATATTACTCTATGGGATTCCTTGTTTGGTTTTTATTAGCCGTAGCTATAGCTGAGATCGGGCAAGACCGATGGAGGGTAGCTCAAGTTTGGTGATTAAGAGAGCCATTTAGGGAAATTAAACCCATGATTTTTATCAGCGTTGTTGATTACCCTTACAAAAAGGAATAGGTCTCGACCTCTTGACGAGAAGAGGGCTGATTCTTTCTTCGTTGAGCCTATGGGCAAATCAATCAAATTCTTTGAATGGCGGCTCGTAAGATATCAAGTGACGGGTGTATTGAGGGGAGAACCGCTTTTATATGTCCATTTGCTTTGACGTTCTTATCTGTGAAAACCGCCCCCCCCTCCCCCCCATGAATCATGATTGGTCTTTAATACTAGTTTTGAATCGGAATGGACTCGTTTCAAGTTTATAGTCTATATATATATATATATATATATAATATGGCTATGTAGTCTCACATTGTCGTTCTTCTATGCGAGTCAGGTCTACATAGCAGTAGGCCATAAAGCCTCGTCCCACTTTGGTGTACTCGGGAGACTAGGCCGAACAATATAGTTTTTATTTCTGATGTAGGCCTTATTTAATTTTTTTAAGTTTCATTTTCGATGTTTTGTTCGGCTTTTTGTACTATTTCAATGCCGTAGTTTTATCCCATTGTTGATACAATAGTTGAAATGATGATCGGTCAAGTTACAGGAAACATTTCGTCCAACCTCAACCACTTGATAATTTTTTAAAATTTAATAACACAAATAAAGGCTTTAGTTTCCTTGATGGTAGCGATTTAAACCGCGAAACTGTAGACTCGTAATATTAATAACGCATCAAGGCCTCTTAAGTCTTAATTTGATGTATGTTGCCCTTTTCGAATCGGGTTAGATGGAAGGGGGGGAGGGCAGTGTAAACGAGTCGTTGAAAAGTGGCGGTATTTTTATAGGAATTTCCATTTCTTCGAAATAAAATATTTATCTTTGGTAAGAATTGATTGTTGCTGCATAAACCAATGCGAATAACTTTTATGTAGACGTTTTACTTTGTTGGTTAATTGCTTGATGCGTACTTTGTTATAGGCTAGTTTTACACGAATTTGCGTTCATGAGAAGTGGAAACTGGTAGACTCCCCCCCCCCCCCCCCCCCACACCACACACACGCATTAATACAACTTTTCAGAAGGATTTTGTCTCGATCGGAGGCTAAATGATATAAAATATGGTAATAATATAGCCTGTGTAGGAACAGCAAAGCCTTAAAATTAGATTGAAAAGTCTATAAAATTCGTTTTTTCTTTGTTTCAGTGTCGGCCAGTGTGATCGATTTGAGAACCACCTTTGAAAAATGTTCCCCAAAAGCACCGACTACCTGTCAGGCGTAGGCCTATTTTTTTTTCTCCTCCATTGTTCGTTCACTGGAGCGGACAATTGGGAATTGAAGTGTCCGTCGCGTTGCGAATGCAAATGGTATAACAATAAAAAGGTGAGTTCCCTGGCCTTTTCGCCATCATGACGCCCATCGTATTACGATGGTACATTCGTTACGCCCGAGACCTTGGGTGGGAGTAGCCTAGGTCTACTTAAACCTCGATTTCAAGGAGAGATTAAAATCACGAACAGGGCACTTTTCCTATTTTGCTCTTGTGGCTAATATTCTGCTGCGTCATCTGTTTTAGCCTTAGCATGCAGATTCGAAAGAGGAAAGAATTCTCCCTGATGTAGCCTACACTAACTGTTAAATTAGGGGTAGGGTACTCGTTTCCTGTGGCACATTTTTTCAGGTAAAAAGATTTGGAGGCCTACCTAAGTATTTAGGGCTTTGCTTTTGTATACAATATCAGTAGGTAATTATGGTCAAATTATTTCGCAGTACTGTACTCTAGTACAATTTTCAATTTCAGTAAATCTGTTTATATTGAAACCACCATGTCGAAATTGCAAATTAGGCGAGTGAAGAGCTAAAGCCACTTGCTACGTCTGTGTTCAGTGTTCAGATATGAAAATAAACCTCAATATAACACGATTAGACTTGTAGACTTTGCCAAGTGCTTTATAAACAGATCATGATTTCATGATTTTGTAAAATTCACTAAGTAAGGTACACCTCTGGTTTCTTATAGTGAGAATAAGCCAAAGAACGGTGCTTGTATTCGAGTTAGAGCTAAATATTAAATTTCACGAAAACCACTTTTGACATTTGAAATTTATTATGAAGATTCTGATTGGCCTAAATTTGGTCACGCTGTTAATAACTAACCAATCTAAAACGACCACCTAACCTAGTGTAATTTGGTCTCTGCGAAACTTAATATGAACAGGGTTATCTAGGGTGCTGTACAAAGCCAGAATTTAAAGTAGAAAATACAAAAATTAAATTTTACGTCGGAACTGAGGCTTTTGAGTTCGAAACAATCGCTCGAAGCCCAGTTACCTTACTGTAATCCTCTGCATTCCATTCGGTTGGAACTGGAGTAGACGTAAGCCTAAGGTCCTTAACCGAGCCTACTAATACGTTGCAGTTAATTAAGGAGAGCTCTGCTTTGAAACCACTTTTTTTAATTCAATTTCATCAATGGCAATACACAATTTTATTGGCTTAGCTTTAAAGTGATTCAGAGTTAGGGTCATGCAGGGTCTATTTCATAAAACAAAATTCAATGATAGACTACGACAATAGACTTTTAAACATTTTCAAACAAGCCTATTTTTAAGATTAAATTACCCTTGCATGAGACGAGACCCCCTTTCAAAGCAATGGACGGGTTCATTCAGCTTCACACACGGCCTATATTAACACAGTCATCACCAAAGACGAGAAATCTTGTCTTTTGACACAGATCACTTGACCGCAAAAGACTAGAAATCTTGTCTTGAACGTACAGTATACATTAAGTTTTATTTTGGTATATTTTGTTTAGATATATCTTTAGTTTAAATTTTTGGCGAGACTTTGTAGTTGGCTAAAAAATTTGCAAAAATGCTGGCGGGGGTTGGTTACCTTCTTAAAAAGTGCTGGCGGACCAATAACTAGCATTTTCTCTCGCAACTTTCCACCTTAAGTCTGAGAACTCCAGCTGACCTTTTTGGCCTCTGCAATGACCACGGAGGACATCACCCGGTTTTACGCTTGACCTAATTTCACCGTATCTCACTCTTTTCAAAGACTGGATAATCAGCATCGCTATAATTATAGTTCTAGGCCCTAATATCTCGGTTATTTCTATGAAGAGAAGACTACTGGTCTCAAAAAAGGGCCTACAGCCTCTTTAATGTGTGGGCTTACGTATACCCTTAGTTGTATTAATGTTTTTCGTACGGTAACCCCCAGACCTCGTATAATCCAAGCTAGGGTTGATTAACTTAGACTACTTTAAATTAACCCAGACTTAATCTTAATTACCAAATAAGATTAACACTGAAGGCGGAGAGTAATTTAGCTGATAGGCTACTTAGCATATTTAAATTGCGGGGTAACTTAGACCTAATAGTAATTTTAGGCCTAATGTTAACTGCTATAGGCCCTAAAAAGGCCCTGCTAGGCTATTCTCTATTGAAACATTACCAGTACTTTTGCTAAATATTAAAAGCTGAATTTATTTAGCTTTGGCCTAGTCTGAATAATGTTTTCGAAAGAGATTGTGGAGAGTACTTCTAGTGGAAAATTTTACCGTGAATTTATTAGAAATTCTATATTTTAGCAAATGGTACGAAAGTAAGGTGTACCGTGTCATAAGTAATCTCTGTAAAAGTGATAGATTTCTATAGATCTGTAATAGAAGACTACTGAATAATTACTCGACTCCATTTGGTCATATCTACGTCAGAGGCTGAACTTATGATTATAAATTATGTATCCAGAATTCATGTGAGCTTATATCCTAATTATTATTATTCGCAGCATCCCAACCTAGTCTCAAAATTGATCATATCCAGCCCTCTACCTTGATTCCCCCATTTTAATTTCAACTACCACCCCCCTTTTAAGCAAGCGGACACACCACACACACACACACACACACACACACACACACACACACACACACACACATTACCTGATTGGGGGATTGGAATAAATTGGAAATTCGTCACAGTCAATTGAGTAGGCTTAAGGCTTATTAGCGACTTAAATTTACATTATTCAAATTTTATAGTCTCCTCCCCCTCACACACTCCTTTTGTCTGGCTGAAGATGAGGACAGGTTTTTACAAATTAAACGTATTTGGGGAGTTACTGGGAATTAGAACATTTGAAGGTGCGACTAAAATTACTTTAAATTAAGAGGTTGCTTCATGGATTTGGTTGTATATATATATATATATATTATATAATATGCTGCAAACCCACAAGGAAAAAGAGAAACGATTCCAAGGCCTTTCGTGTATTCAAAGCTACACCTCGTCAGGGAATGAAGTTAAAAGGCGAGAAGCCCCTATATATATACAACGTACAGGCAAAACAAAACAATTAGCACATACTTAACAAGGGTTAATGAGAGGCAAAAGAAATTTTAACATGATATCGTCAATTTTATAAGTCCCCGAACTGTTATTGAAATTGTTTTTAAAATGAATAAATGCACATTCTAGAATATTTCGTTCTACAGTATTATATCTGTTTTTAACAAGCGCTTTAGAACTATCCCACTTGTTGCTATGGTTACATCTATACATATGGTTAAATAAAGCATTGGAAGTACTAGCTGTTCTACAAGCATATTTATGCTGTTTTACCCTAATATCTAACGTTTTACCGGTTTGGCCTATATACTGAGTTACATTGTGTAGTATCGTAGTTGCTGTGGTAAATGAAATTCCAGCTCCGTCACAAAATTCTTAAGTGCAGGTCCTTATTTTCATATTTTTCTCAAACTTGATTGTATCACATGCCTATAAACCCCCAATCCTAGGCCTTATGAGACCGAGTCGTATACGAAGGCTGTGCCGTGCCATACGTGTTTGTATAATTCCATACGGAATTTACGACGCCGTACTGTAGTTGCATTTAGGTGAAGCTAATAGTGGTAGGGGCATAAGCTATATACCACACGAGACCCAGTTCATATAGGCCTAGGCTCTAGTTTACATGGATTACTGTATGGTCTACTTTGAAGAGCTAAGGTTACCAAAGGGGAAGTCATTTGGGCCTTCCATTACGGCGCTAGAGGGTTGAATAGTCCCTTGGTTTCATGGGTTTAGTCTTATGTTTTTACAGTAATGTTTACTGCCCAGACAACATATTGATTTAAAGTTCTTCGTAACGGCAAAGCTTTACGTGGTATCCGAACCACGGGTCTCTACATGTATACAGTTAGATCTACAGGCTGAGAAGCCTCTTCTAGAATCATTTCTACGATATACGCGGAGGAAGGTCCCCGATCTAACTACTACAGAGATCCAATGTCGTCTAACTTCGCTAATCTACGGGAAGCGGTGTTAGGACGTGACCACGACGTATTCCACTCGCTCGAGATGAGAAAGCCGTTTGACTGACTTAACTCCTTGAGGCTTACCCTAATTTCGTTTGGATGTAGGACATAGTGTACGGTAGGCTTATTGCAATCCAGGTCAGCCCTTTACGCCTAATTTTTTTTTAAACCCAAAAATAAGTTCCTAACCATTGTATGTTAGGCTTTGGCCCCTAACTAAAATAGGGTGCTTCAGGCTCCTTCCTGCATAAAAAAATTCAAAAAGTCTACCGTATAGCCTAGTGGCTCAAACCTTTCTTCCCTGGAAATTACCATAAGCTAAGCTAATTGGAAAATATTGGTCACCTTAAATTTAAGAGGTTAGGTTACTTGAAAAACTCTAAGCAAATCGCAAAATATATGTCTTTATATTGTCCATGTAACTAGTCTGAGGCCTAGTCCTATTTATATTGTTTTGAAGGCCAAACATAACTTACTCCCCAATCTTCATTGTGTGTGTCTAGTTATCTTGGATCTATTATCTGGCTGAGACTCGAGACACTAAGTTTGGCTCTTTCGTAATCTCGTAAGCTTACAATGACAACTTGAACTTGTAAATGTTTCACTAAGGTTGCAATAAATCATATATTGCATTGTTTTGTAGCCTAATTTACGACACTGCAAAGGACAGACTTAGAAGTTCGTAAAACAAGGTAATCCTGCTTTTCACGCGCGGACGTTTTTGTCCTAGTTTGTTTCGGACATAATATAAAAAATATATGAAGCACCTCATATATATATATATATATATATATGAGCTGTACGTGTTCAGTTTAGTGACTAAAGCTTATAATGTTGTAGTTTTTCTATCGTACAATAATTAAATGTGCTCATTGTTTTATTGCAGGTTGCCGATTGCAGCAACGCCAAATTCTCTACAATCCCTTCCTCTTTGAGCAGCTCTCTCAACGTACTCGATCTCACGAAAACAGTATTGAAAGTTTGGGCCCAAATGCTTTAAAAACGGTATGTCATTTATTTTTAAATTTTGAACGTACCTGGACGTAGCCCATAGCGTAGTAGGATTGTAGGCCAACATCTGTTCAAAACTGCTTAAACCAGAATGTTGCAAAAACGAAAAAGTCTTTCGGTTCACGCTTTAAATGTAGCTATGTTTTAGTAATAAAAATCTACCTTGTTTTAGCAAAGCAAAATAGGTACTTGAAACGATGTACAGAAAGCTACGATACTTTACGACAAAGTGTGTTAGCGTAGGCCTATTCACGGTGCTGAATCGTGTTACAAACGATTATCACTTAATAATAAGGAAAACTGTTCTTTTCGGAGGTGGGAATGTTTTTATTTTTTTTATTTAGGATCCAGGATCCAGATAGGCCAATTATTCCATCATCCAGATAGAGCATTTTTTGTAATGTTCTCCCTTAGTCTTTTCAAAAGACGTATCTTTTTTATGGTTAGGCCTAGCTATAGCTTAATTTGTTGTTCGCAGCTTTTAAACATTAATTTGTTACACAAAGTTGGATCACCACAAACATTTGTTGTAATTAATTTGAAATAGTTTATAAAATAAATAAAATTATATATATACATTTTAACTGCAAACAACACAGTATAATTAATGGGTAGTAGTAGTTGGATGGGAGACCATCCTCTGCGCCCAGATTATGTAGCGACCCGTGGTTCGGATCCCACGTAAAGCTGTAGGTCCCCTCCGTCATATGACCTTAGATGTTGCGAAGGAGGTTAAACAACCTCAATTAAAAAAAAAATATATACACACACACACACGCGAGGGGTCGCGCGTCTTAAGGTACCTAAGCGCCGCCACAGGCGAGAACGTGTTTTTGATAGATATCACTATTTTCACCCTTCCTCTATCGCGTGGTTCGGGTTATAATGACCTTACGACACGAAGTATGATTGAAAACCTTATGAAGCGAACTACTTTTTTCTCTATCGCCAGCCAAAAGTTCACCCAAAGTTCGGCATAATAAGAAAATAAAAAAATAAAAAATAAAATATGAAAATCTATTCCAAAAACTCTATCAACATCTTCATTAGTGTACTTAGAACTATAATTTAGCCAAAAATGAACGTTCTAGCTCAATTAATAACAGATACTATTGCCAGAATATTGCTGAACTTTGGAGGCGATTTCTGACGAATTCTAATTTTGGCGCTTAGGTACCTTAAGACGCCGGACCCCTCATATTACGGTAATTTTTTTTTTTTTCTAAAAATAAACCACGTCCAGACTTGAAAAATTTAATCAACAAACTTTGGTGAACCTTTCAAATTCGTATCATGACACTGCAGTTTATATATAGATGGTGTGACTGTAACAGAAAATAATTTCAACTGTAACATTGCACGGGTTTTTCACTTAAAAAATAGGTAGTCTGATTTTACATATTTTGTAATTTTCGCTGGTAAAATAAAATTTGATTTTCCATGTAGGCTAATAATTTTGCAAAGCACGGGACCCCACCCCCTTAGCACTTCCCACGACCCACAAGTTGAGAAATAGTGTGCGAGAGGATATCTATAAAACAAATACAGTATTTTTAACTTTTTTTTAGTAGTAGCGTTCAGGGAGAGAGAAGTATACCATATCAGAATCCCAAGCATACCATGAATAGATATGTTAACCCACTTCTGATAAGCAATTAAAAAAAGTCTAGGGAAATTGTACAGTGTACTGTACAGTAATGTACATACACGCAGTATGCAACAGTACTTAGCTTTTTACTGTTAGTAAAATACTTATTTTAGTAATACGAAATGATTAAAGTACTTTATATTCAAACGTAAGAGTTGGTATGATCCGCAAGCAGTTTTTTTTCTCCAAGGTTCACATTTTAAATAAAATTACTTTTGGTAACATTAAAAAGTCATGACTGTCAATTTTTTTGTTTTTGCAAATGTTTCTAAAAACATGTGGCGTATATATATATATATTATATATATTATATATATAATAAATAAATAAATAAATAAATAAATAAATAAATCTTCCTTTCCCCCTGATAACTGCCACATTATATACAGAATTTAACCCCGCGCTTTTGTAAACCTACGTCTTACCAAACTTCCCCCTCCCCCTCCACCCCACTCATTTTTCCACACTCCATTCCATGACATCACTCAAGGTTGTTTTGTCTTTTTTTTTTAAATTTTTTTTTTCCCCCATCTAAGATTTTACAATAGTCTCGTTGCCAATTTGCATCGATCAAGAATAGCGTTTTTTACGTAGAAGCACTTCCATTTCGATCTAAAATAATGGCTAAAGATTTTCGGCCCCGATGTTATTATTATCAGAATGAGACTTATTCTAAAAGTTTTATTTATTTTTTGAACTTAAATGAAGGAGAGAGAAAAAAAAAAAAAATATTTAGAAAGTTTGCCTTAACTGTTCAGAGGACAGAAGAGGAGAAAATGTGAAAAGCTCTCGGATAGTTTTCAGTTCAAATTTTTTTTTTTTAGATAGAATTTTCTGATATTTTTGATTTTTAGTTCGATTCTTTTTCCTTAGGCACTATTAAATAAATTGGATTTTAAATAAGTCAGTCTTTTGGCCCAACTACTAATGAAAGAATTTCAACCGTCCGATTTTTTTTAACCCTTTCCTTGGGCAAGGTCTTCGGGGTAGTAGCTTGGTTTTTGTCTCGGTAAAAAGTAGATTTTATGATTGTTTATAAATTTTAAAATTTAAGCAGGCTCGTGTGTTCTTAAAAATGTGGATTTTAGTTGACAGCCTTCCGTGAATAACGTGTCGACTGTTGTAGTACCTTGCCTAGGCCAGTTAATTTAGTGACTCATTATTCTTTTGTTTACGCGTTATAGCGAATAAATCTCCCTTTTCACGAGTAAATAGTCCAATATAATGAGGACGTTTCTGCCTTAAATGAAGCCAAACTTTATACACGATTGCTCGTTTTTACCCTCAATAAAATTACCTTTTAGTCCCTTAATGCGAAGCCGTGGTCAGTATTGAGAGTTGTGGTCGAACATTTGTGTGGAATCGGCCATGTTTAGAAAGCGCACTAAGTTTTTGCCATTACCAATTTTTAAGAGGTTCTCGACCGTAGATTTAGGCTTAAATATGCATAAATCTGCTACTTAATTATATCGTATGTAGCTACCATCTAGTCCCAGTTTAGAAAATAGGAGCTGCGACCGACTCGTGTCTTAAATGGGCTATTAACCGTTGAGTATTTTAAAGGATAGTAGTTAATTTTTTTATAAAGGAGACTGTGTGCTTGGGTGTTCCACCGTTTCAGAAAGTTGTTTAAGCTTTCATATTCTTTCAATTAAATCTTGCTTCATAAAATTAAGTAAAGTTTTACTACTCTTGTGGCAATAGTCGTAGCCTACGGAATTCAGTGTCCTGTAGGCTTCCTCTTTTTTAAAGATAAAAGTTGACATGTTTGAATAAGCATAGCCGTATTTGTTGTATGGTGCGATTACGTCCATGCATTTACTTTCAAAGTAGGCTTCATAGTATAGCAGCCTAGGTTAGGGGTCTGAGGCGTATTTTGGCTGCGTGCCGTAATACAACATGTAGGTTTGCCTGCCGGCAAAAACAAGAATTAAACAGTCTAGGTAAGTTTTTTTGTTTAACTACTATTAAAGTACATTCAGAATAGTTACCAATTTTGCAAGGAACAACTGTCAAAGTAGTGTACCTCCCATGGATTTGAAATTTAATCTTCGTACTGGGCTAATATCCCATGATAAAATGCATTACCGTAATTTTTTATTTTAAAGTGTGTAAGAAATTGAGAGCTTTTAATTTTTTTAAAAATTTTTATATCCGTAACTGAACATTTTATGATTCTAATTTTTTAGCGAGTTAACGTATAGACAAGGGCAATTTTGCTAAAACACACTGACTCGAGTGGCTGCATTTTGACATAGAACGGCAAAAGTAACCATATACAGTATAGAATAACTCGCGTGAGTGAAACCTATTAGACCATAGTTTCAAGGCTACTTACGCGGGATTGTTAGATTCCCCAAGCCCTAAAGGAAATTTGTGGGATAGGCCTCATTTACTGTCAGTGGACAGGAGATTGGGATGGGTTTCTGGGAAGATTTCTTGCATAGTAAGGGAGATGCGCGAACGTTGCGCTACATGTAGGACTACCATTTTCAACCATTCAAAATTAAATAATGCGTTTAAAAAAATGAATAAGAATAAGTCCAACCAGTTAAAAAAAATAGTCGTCAATATCTTAAAAGATCTCGAAGAGGAGGAGTGATGCCATTATTAATCTTAAGTGGGTAGGCCTGCATGATTATTAATTTGCCTTCTACTAGTGTTCTGCCGATTGCATTAGCTTAGGACTGGTATCTTCATTGCATTCGAGTGAAACAATAACTACGCCAAGAATCAGTTTGCACAATCTCCATACGGTTAGAATAAATATTTTGGGTTTAATTTCCTTCGTAACATTAAAAGGTCTTTTGACATAGTTGACTTAGCTTCACGCAGAATCCGAACTACGAGTACGAGGACGATCATTGTCTAACTACTGTCAGACGCCCATCGTCGTTTCACCTAGCTAACTTACTGGAAACAATGTTGTGACATAGTCACCAGAGGGTTAGAACTAGCAAATTAATGCATAGATTATGTTCACATGTACAAATTGGGGCTTCATTCCGAATTTTTCCTAAAATTACTGAAGAGTTTTGAGTAAAATTTTAAATTTTCTCGAGTGGGACTAAGTTAGACTTCAAAATACTCTTCGTTGCTTAATTAAGAGTTCAGAGTCGACCAGAACTGGTGGCAAGAGTAATTAATGAAAGGTGTGTGTGTGCCTAAACTTCGTCCTTACCAAGTCGTAAACAGGTGTGAAGACTAGTAGGCCTAGCTAGGTCCGTAATGTTTAATTAGGCCGCTTAGATCAAATGATAGGGTGGTACTATTACAAATAGGTGGTTAGGGTCCATTCTGTTTTACCCAAGTCAAATGATATTTAATTTGAAGTAATAGATGTAGGCCATCTCCGTTTTGTCAAATGAGCGGGTAGGCCTGAATGGTTTTAGCGAGTTGGTTAAAAATAATTTTAGGACCTAACACCGGAAAGGTAGCTATACATATTGTATCGTAAGTCATGTCTGAATACGGCCGACTTATTGCTAAAATATTTCATAGACCTCCGCATAATATTGAAACGTGTAGCCCCTTACTGTTAATGGAGCCTACATAGGTAACCTTTACGAAAATAAACTTTTCCAGTCACTTGGCATTCTGTTGGGATTAATGGAGACCACTGTTATTGTCATGATTTTTTTTTTTTTCATTAAACAGTAGTTAATGGTAGGCCTACTAACCTTAACCTATTTTTTTTAAAGGCAGGCTCCCTGATTTTATTTATAAGCTCTCCGCGAAGAAAACTTTATGTAGGCTCTAAAATAGTTGTTTTAAGCCTGCTCTGTTAGTAATAGGTCTGAATTACGCTGTGTTAGGACTGTTAAGGCATATTTTTGAACTCTCGTTCAGAGACGCAGTAATGAACGTCGCCTGTTATAGTAATGGCATTTCGTTGTAGGTGAATTTGATCAACCTTCACAAATTGAGTCTGGCCCGAAATGGAATAACCAGCATTGACAAGGACGCTTTTACCAGCCTTACGCTTCTCATGGATTTGGACTTGTCTAATAATCATATTGACGTATTACATCCAACCACATTCGCGGGTAAGATTATTTAACGTCTTGGCGTGGTTTTATCTTTATGGGTTACGGGTGAAAAATCCTCAAGATTGATCTGGCACGCTAACATATAGTTTAATTACGTAGTTTCCGAGAAAAGTTCGCCTAGATACAACTTCTGAAAAATAAAATATCATTAATTTGATTTTTTTTTTTTCCTCACGAAAAGAATTAAAATAACTAAAGAAAAAAAATATTACAAATTAATGTTTTTATGCAAAGAAATTGTGTGTAGGTGAACTTTTCTTTTTTAGTAAGCTAAGCTTACATTAATTAGCTAGTATGTAGGCAGGTCCCTAACTTATTGTTTTAATGAAGGCGATTTAATTGAAAGTTGTTCTGGCTTCGGATAAGAGGTTTGAAGAAAGTGTAGTATCCCTAATGTTTTCTGTAGCCTATATCAGCAAGAGGGTTCCACAGAAATTGATCATCCTTACTTAGTTCTCGCGTATGTGGGCTTGGTTTTTCCAACCTCATTTTTAGATATAATGTTTGTTAGTGGTCAAGGTTAAAGTATAGAAATTTTAAAAAGTTAACTTTGTAGTTTTTACATTTAATGCGGTATTGTACTATGGTTTAAAGAGGGTTGAGCATGATGAGGCATATACAGTATATATAGAGATTGCAGTCTCAGCCTTTCGTTTGAGGTAATTTGAAAGCTTAATGGAAGCAGAATAGGGTTCAATCCCTCCATTCGTTGACTTTTTTTTTTTAAAGGAATGGAGAAGATGCGCAAATTGATTCTAGACGGGAACTTCTTGTCTCGATTAGAGCCGTTTCAGTTCCCAGCACTTCCACACCTTCAACATCTTTTGATCAACAATTGCCGATTGAGTTACATCAACAATTACGCTTTCTCTAATCTCGAAAAACTTACCAGTGTGAGGTAAGTACTGTTATGGATATGATGCTCGTTGGGCATATGCGGAGCTGTTTCATAACCATGGTGCAAACATTAGTTTGACATGGTACAAGATGGTAGTGTGAAATTACAGAATGCTTATTAAGTCAATGAATAGGTCTCTTAAATCTTTACATCTTTACGTATAGGGAGGGTTATCAGTGTTGAAACATTGAGCACCCAATGGCTCACTCAGTGGTTACGGTGTCAGGCGGCTACTCACCATGTTTCTGCTTGTAGGGCTCGTTACCCTACGTAGTGGGGAAACGAGCTTCCTGGATGAAACGAGTTTTAAAGATTCTTACAATGAAGTTAGACTGAATTTCAATTTGCTTTTTATTTGAGGCTCCAGATTTGCGTAGGTTTAATTCAGTTAACGAAAAATAGACACTTATGCTATGACATTTCATGGTGGGCTTTAGTTAAGGGATGTTACGGCAGTTTTCTAATGCAAGTTGAAATTTATAAATGAACATCAGCCCCAATTCCATTAGTTGCCCTGTATCTACTCTGTATACTGTAGTTCGACGTAAAGTGTGTACTCTAAGAAGAAAACTAGGACATTTAAATGGCGCAAACCACCTGATTTTAAATCATTAATTTTTATTGAATTATCATAAGATGAAAATATGTGAAATTTAATTTTCAGTTTGAAGGGGAACCGTTTGAAGGTTTTACAACCTGAATTATTCAGCAGCAGACCGGAGCTCAAGTCCGTCGAGTTGGGGGACAATCTGTGGGTTTGCGATTGCCACATGAAAAGATTAATTTACTGGATTCAGAAGAAGAAGATCGGAGAGGTAGGATCTGAGTTTTAGAAATTGCATTCAAGGACTTTAATTTCTTTATATTCATGCAGGTTTTCTTTCCTTAGAAATGAGGGTCTATATTATGGTAGGGATTATTAGTATTAATGCTTTTATTACCACCAGTAACTGTTAGGTCTAATTTCTTAGTACTTTTGGGTTTATGTAGGTTCTAAACGTACGTTGCCTGTTCATCTGTGGGCGTAAAATCTTCTGGAAATAGGCTTAGTTAGCGTAAGATGTTCACAATAAAAAAGAACCAGACTTCATTTGTTTTATGAAGATTGGTTGTCCTTTGACTTTCACTGTCCTACGTACAATAAAATATATTCATTTGGGCCAGAAATGCCATTAGGTTACTTTAAGAGCTCGTTAGGCTCTGTTTAATCAATTGTTTAGATGTGTTGCGAATCGACAAATACTTATTGGTTGTTGGGGTCTATTGAAGACTTAGGATTTTAACGATCCAGCCGAGGGTTAGAATTAGCTTCGTTTTATGGTTTCGTTGTCGCATTTTGTTTAAATCTCTGGTGTCGAGAATGAAGTAGGAAAATCTATTCCAATTTTTACACGAATGGAAGAATATTTTGTGTAATTACGGCTGTTATTTCTTAAAAAAAAATGAGTGATCGTTTAGATTTTGTAATTTAACCATAGACCTACTGTAGGTATATTTACGCAAGGTTTTTGAACTTTTAATATTTCGATATTTGTATGGTCAGGAGTTTTTGTATTCTTCCTAGAAGACCAGTGCAGGACCGCACGCATAACTAGTGCCGGGTCTAGGTAAGCCTACAATGAAAATTATATTTATAGGTTGAATTCAACACTATCTTTAATAAACAATAATAAAAAGTAACGCGTACAATAAAAGACCTCAGTTTTAGAAAAGAAAATGTACTTTTATTTTAATAAGCCAGGCTGGCCTTCCTCCACGGTTAAATGTTATGCCTTTTTAACTATTTAGGATTTTTCTTACTGGGGTAATAAAGATTAAAATATACGAGGACGTTAATAAACATAATATGTACGTTTCATGAATCTACTTGTAATATTATGCTCAGACTCAGTTGATTCAGTAATTTTCTGGAATTATTACTACTACTACTACTACTTAGTGTCATCGTAATCATCATTCCCTTTTCTAAATGTGTTTGTATGAAGTCGGTAGGCATTTGTGGGATTTCGCAAGGATTTTGTAGATCGTACCATTTGACTAACTCTTTAAAAAAGTTATTTCCAAAAGGGATTCATAGGCCCTTGTATCCTTCAAGATTAGCCCTTATTTCATATTTTAGCGAGCCGACCGAAGTTTAAGGCGAACCTTATCTGTTGGGTTTTACGGTGTCGTCGTCGTCGTCATAAACTTTTAATAAGTGTTTAATTTTTTTTATTATTTTAGGTTTTGCACTTTTTCAAAGATTATGTAGTTTATAGTAAGCTTATTCGGCAAATTTTTTAAAAGTGAGAAATACTGTATTTCAGCAGTTAAAGCTTTTTAAGTTCAGATTTTTGGACTTTACCTTTGGTAAAGAGTTAGTTCAGTTTATTGAATAATATCCATGTGAAATTTAGGTTAAATTTTTTTTTTCTAAAATGGTAACTTTTATATTGTATATACTGTATGTATATAATTAATTTGTGGACTTAATCTCTGTGAGCAGTTTAAACTTCCGTAACTCGCTTGTTAGGGGCTTTGTTTTTGCGAGCCAATATTTGAATTCGACATGGACTTAAAATTTTTTACTGGGTCTGATTTTTGATTTGGACATCATTAGTTTTGCATTTTGACTTTGAAGTTAAATTCAAAAGCAAAACGGGAAAGTCGAGGTACTTTTTTAAGTAAAAATTGAAGCTAAGGTCTCTGTTAAAAGGGTTATGTCGTAGCCAATGTCGTAACACCGCTTCCCGTTGATCAGCGAAGTTAAGCGACATTGGGTCGGATAGTAGTTGGATGGGAGACCGTTCGCAGCGTCCAGATTATGTAGCGACCCATGGTTCAGATTCTACGTAAACAAAACCAATAATTATTAGTCTCGGTTAAAAAAAAGTCGAGTCGGTGAGAAATAATGTTGAGGTAAAAGTTTAGGGTTAAAATCGTAGTTAGTCCTGAGTTGGTTAAAATTTAAAAATTGGGTCAGTCCACCCGTCTAAAATATAGTTTTCTATTTGTGATTGCTCTTTTCAACCCACTTACAATCATGTTTACTTATTACACAATGTAATTTTTAATCGTTGAACCCACCTCTAGGGTGTAATTTTGCTTTAATTGACACGTGACAAAATTTATCATTTACAGGCGCAACTTGCATGCCATTCCCCAGAAAGAATGGCTGGCAAGAGATGGCTTGCTTTAAAAGATGACGAGTTGGCATGCCCTCCTGAAATCATTATTCCTCAGTCAGAAGTGCCAATAAGCCTGGGTGGAAATGCAACTCTTACATGCGGGGCGCGAGGAGAACCGTTGCCTCAGATGAAGTGGATATTAGATGGGCGCCTCTTAACCAACCTCACGGAACTCACGATTCCGTTCTCGGAGTCTGAACCGAATGTGAAGTTTGTCATTCACGAAGATTTGGTGGATGGATTTCTTTGGACCAACTTGACGGTGATTCAGGTGGGCGAGGATTTCATGCTGCACGGCTACGACCAAAACTCCCCTTTTAAGTGCATGGTGGAAAATCCTGCGAAAATAGTGGAGAGAAATGTGACACTCGTGATCGCGATGGTTGTAGAGTCTCCGATCATCACTGGGAGTTACCTTGACATTTACATCATTGTCGCCATCATTACTGTTGTCGTTCTTGTTTTGGTTCTTCTGATTCTGATTTGCGTCTGCTGCTTCAGGAAACGGAAACAGAAAGAGAGGCCGCCGGTGAAGGCAAACAGTAATGACAAAGCGTTCATGGAAAGGAACAACATTCTCATCGTCAATCCAGTTGAGAAGCCGCCTCGCAAGAATGAACTTTATGAGAAGCTCCCCCAGGCAGACATCGAGTTAACTGACATAAATAAAGGTGGTCACAAAAGCTTTGAGGAGATGAATTACCCCGAGGAAAGAGTTGGGAGAGTGAGGTCTCCTCTGACACCATTGGAAGAGGAGGAATTTGATCAGTCGTCTCAGAAACTCCTGAACGAGTCTTTGAATACAACAGCTACTGTGGACTATGTTATGCAGTACCCCGATCTCTTGGATAATGTGAAATTTCCCCGTGCAATCTCCCCCACGCAGCTTTCTTACCATTCACTGGTGAACCCTTTGTACTCCCCAAACCCTGAATGGAGATACAGCTACGTGTATCCATCGGAATGCGCGCCTAATAGGTACACACAGACGATGCAACCGCAATTCTACCAACGTCCTGGGTATGTGACACTACCCAGACGCCCCCGAACGTCTTCCGTGGCCAGCGCGCCCCCTATGACCACCCGTCAGCAACTTTCGCCAACCATAAAACTCGAGCCCATTTACGACACACTCGGGCCTCGCACGACGGCCGATGGAACGTCGAGAACGGATCTGACGCGGCCGATGTCTCGCTCAATGATTGATCCCTACAATCCTCCCACCCCTCTCTCCCCAGCATCCCCTCCCTCTTTACCCCTACATTACATCCCCATATCGCGGGAAAGCGATGGTCTTCCAAATTTATCAAGTCAATCGAATACTCTTCCTCGATCCACTCCGAATCTGTTGGAAGACAAAGGCCCCACTGCTTATTGCCTCTCTGAAGACATTAAGGCGAGGCACACGCCTTCAAAGGCTTATAAAAATAATAATGGCAATCCTTCTCCAAAGGAAAAGCTTTCTAAACCTTCTGTAACTGTGAAAGGAAACGCTTCTGCTACTCCCCTCAGAATCAAACCTACCTTGAAAACCACGAACAACAAAATTAATAATAATATAATAATAGTAGCAGTAATAATAATAATAATAATAATAGCATTCGTTCGAGCAGCCCCGAACCTGCAACTAAACAGCCTTTACCGAACGGTCGAATTCTAAATACTGATAACAGTGATGTCATAGTGACAGCTCCGTCGGTTAAAAAAGTCCCTCCGAAGCCGCCTCCAAAGCCGTCTGTGAAGCGCCTGTCGGTGTCGTCAACAGCGAGCGATGCGACCTCCAAGTTGTCGCAAGGGGATAGTGTGGGAGGTCTGAATTATCAGGACGAGGGGCCGGATGGAACTGAGGTATGAGGGATGGCCAAGAAGAGGGTTAAGTTCAAATTAGATGTGAAAGATACAGAGTGATAAAAGTAAGTTTAAGTATTGCAGAAACGAAAATTGTGGCAGTCTTTATTTTAGCATTTTTTTTTAACTGAATTGGTAGCTTTATTTTCCTAAAAATGTGAACCAAGTTATCTTTGAAATTAGAGAAGAACACGGGACCAAAATGAAGACTCGCTAAGAAACGAGAACTTTAACCCACTTTTGTTAAAAGAAATCGCTTACTTAATGCATTTTATTGACGATCTTATCAAACCAGAATAAACAAATGAATTTACAAATTTTCTTGATACTACAATGGTAGTTTAGTTCCATGCCAAAGTGAAATAAGTTTGTCACATAACGCTTTACTATTTACTATTGAAAACTGATTCAGAACGAAATGGAACGGTAATATTTCGAATTGTAAACTCGATTCAAGATCCATTGTATGATTTGTGATCTTCGTGCCAGGCTGTGATTTTAAAAACTAAATTTGACTTAAAAAAACGTTGAAATCTTTTTAATAATCTATAATTTTTAGGTTACTGAATGATTGCAATATTCTTGTATATTTTATCTTGCCTTAATAATAATCTTCGTGCATTTAGTTCTTAAAACAGCGTAATTTTTCTTTTAAAAGGGGCAATATTTCTTGAATATATCCCATTTCCCTTTGAAAGAAAGCCTCATTTTAGGTATAGGTCCTATGTATGTGCAGTGCAGGAGGGGGCCTTAGAACTTTTTTTTTTCCCTATCCTCCTCCCCCCCGAATTTCTGCGTATGTGTACATATACTGTGTATAATTTACTTTATTTATTTTTTAGTTGTTGATAGAAATTGTTCCATAATAAAGTCAGTTTAAATATGTGATGGTGCTTTTTGTTACTATGGCAGTTGTATATAGTATATATTTAGAATTAACTTCGTATAATGATTTGGCAGTTCTATGTATTTATGTACAAAAAAGATAATGATTCTGAGGTACTGTTTATTTTTTATTACATATGATTTAAAGTGGTGTTGTTGGCTTTCTGAAGAGTATTGTCGATTACAGTAAGTAGTAAGCGAAATATGTTTTCAATATTTGATGGCGTATCTTTCAAAATTCTCTGTTCCTCACTTTTAAAGTGTGATATATATATATATATTTTTTTTTCCAAGCAATTGTACGGTACGGTTATATATAGAGTATATGGCGTAAAATTGGACAGGGTATGTTAATTAAATTATATATTTTGAGTTGTGCATTAATGCGATATAAATTGAAACCGTTAACCTTTTTCCTAAGGTTTGTTTATAGCATTTTTCCAGAACACAGTGAAAGCCACAGTTTATTAATCTTTATTTCTTTACTGCCATTAAAAAGTTAATTGGGCCAATTTTTTGAAGGAAATTCTGTTATATAAACATATTTTTGTCTTAATTTTTTGTACACATTTTTTATATTTTTTTCTTTTGTAGACAAATAAAGGAAACGTGTCTTGTGATAGTATTTAACCCTAAAAAAAAACAAATTAGTTTGAAACCTCTTTCCTTGTGAATGGTAACTAATTCCTTGAACCAACCCAAGCATGACGACGCAGAAACTGACTCGCTTTCCACGCTCTCGTTAGCGAAGTATTATTTGTCCTGCAGAAGCTTAGTTTTGGACTAAATTTTATTCAAAATAGTATAATTACTTCCTTCTTTCGAGAAACTCTACAAAAGGAACCAAACTAATAGTGTAGTAGAAAAATAAGTGGATTTTTTCCCTAATAACAACTATAGGAAAATGTAAAAGATTGGCTTATTTATCGTATATAATTATAAAATGCTTCAAACGAATAATTTACAAAATTTGCCTGTCTTTGGACAACTACTCTATTACCTACGTTTAAGAGCCTCCTATCACTATATACAATGTTGAAACTGAACTCGTATAAAGTAATTAAAGCTGGATTATGATAAGATGCTACTTCCTAATAATTTTAGTCAAAATGAAAACTCCAAAATTTTCATTAAAATTAATTTTAATGAGAATTTAATTTTACAAGAACTTGCATGAACATGACAACCTTAAAAGTAAAAGTTGATTAAATATACAGAATGCCTATTATAGGCCAAAGTATATTTCGGTAACGAGACTTAATAATGTACCTCAACCATTTCAATCCTTCAACAAATTTTTCATTGGACTTTTCTCTTCATCATTAAGGACTCTAGCAGTTAAGGGTATTAAATAAAATACAAGTGTTATGCATCGCTTACAAAAAAAAAAAATATTCACTTAAATTATTACACTTATAGTGAAGTGGACATTAAGGAAAATCATTGAGAATTTTATTAAAAGAATAAAATTTGGAAAAGTTCTATAGCGAACAAATGTTTTAAAGTAATCAAATATTCCTCCGCTTCATCTGCACAATTTCAAAAATTTTTGTATCTTCAAAATTTATTAAATTCCACAGATTATTATTATTAGCACCATATGTTAAAAAAAAAAATTCTCTAAAAGCATCACAGTTGAGGGGAAACACTTGAGTTTAACTTTGGAGAGAAACAACAGACTTGTGTTTTTACCTCACTGAAATTAATTCCTGTTGAGATCAAAACCTTCAAATTTACGGAATTTCAGAGAACTAGGAAACATCTTTTGATGAATAGATAAAGTCAGATTTAGCAATCAGAAATGTAAGCACTTCGTGAAAAGGAGCAATTGCACGTTCGTTGAGATTCCAATGAATGAGAGTATTTTAAAGTGTTTGTTTTTACTCCAAAATAATAAAACGGTCCAATTACGTTAATAGGTGTTAAACCCACAACTTATCGACCTATGACTTATCGGTGACCCGAAGTACAGCTGAACATGATACCGAATATCCTCCTGTGCAGATGACGCAGGTGTACTCTCCCGCATCGTCTCTCCTCGCCGAGACAAAATGCAATTGGAAAGTTCCGTCCCTATGTTGTTCCATCTCAAAGCGTGGGTCTGATAGCTCTCCATGTGGCCCGTACCAAGCCACATTGATGGTCTCGGCGAGGATGCCTTGCCCACTTACTTTGCAGCTCATTTCAACCGGTTCCCCGGGAGACACAGAAACGTTATTTAAAGGAGACGAGAACTTGATCGGGGCGTCAGGGGAGTCTGGCACAATCATACGAAGGTTTTGATGCGAAGGAGAGGCGCCCCCGGGAGACTGCTGTGAGGGACAGTGGAATGGTTCGGGGTTATAGGGGTTGATGAGGGCCACGGCTCTCTTCTGAAAGGGAGGAGTGGTGGAAGAGAGAGAAAAGTCGTCTGGAGGGAGTGAAATACTTTCTTTGATGGTGTGTTGAGTATCCGACGGCGCGAATGACGGTCTCCTCAGTCTAATCCACGATTTCTTGGGTGTTACGGGCTGAGATGGGGAGGTGGATGCGAAGTGAGGGATGGCGGGAGGCAGGAGAACGTGTGAAGGAACCCAACCTTCGGCAGCGGGACTTGAACTGGTGGCTGCTCTGTGTACTAAAAAACCTCTTACTTGGTTACAGGATAATACCTAAAAGCAAAAGAAACGTTTCAAACTATGAAAAAGCATTAAAAACATTTGTAAATAGTAAAGTGGTGATGGTCAGTGACAATTATGTTAACGTAACAACGGAGAGTATCCACAAAATAGTTTTTAGTAAGTTTTAACTAGTAACATTAACCTCATCAAGTTTATATCTTTTCTTTATTCAGGTTAAATGGTGGTAAACACTCGCCTGGATTACTTCTCCCCGCGAAATGGAAATCTCATCTTCTCTCACTGCTGTGAAGTCCACCAAAACCTTCACATTCATTCCTGCTTCAATCGACACGCGATCGTCACTCTTCAAAGAATAGAATAGAAAAATGAAACGTGCGAGTGAGTGAGTGAGTGTTAAATTACCAAACACTCGTGTGTATTATAAAAAAGAATCTGGCAGAACCTTAAGTTTGCTGTACAACAGATCTTTTAGATTCCTACAAAAATTTGGCAACAAATGTTCCTAGATAACAATTTTACTTGTCTACGTTACGTATGCGCAATATAAACAGTAACCTACGTACAAGGTTATTGGTTAACACACTGGGTACCACACGATCCACCGGTGGGTCGTTTTTCTAGTTTATTTCAGAGAGTCATATCTGGCTGGTACAGCATGGTAAACGGCCAAAATTCCAGTTGGCATCTAACGTGTGAACTATTTGAAAGCATTCTTACAAGTGCATCACTCAGGAATGTTATCCCTTGTTGTTCTCATTGACAATGGATTTTAGACTACTAGGTTTTATATTCTTTAAGTACATTCGAATAGTGTAGTTATAATTAAGCGTAGTTGGTAGATAAATGGGTGCCCTGGGTAGCCTAGTGGTTAAGACCTAGGCTGCTGGTGGGGCGTGATTCGGATTCCACGTTAAACTGGAGGTCTAAGGCGGAGTGACAAGCTTGGCCTTCGTTAGAATGAACAATTTGGGCGGAAGCAAAAATTTATTTCATATATAATTTAGGGTGGTCCAAAAAAGTTGAAAATGAAAAATATATTTCTCATGACATTTGCCCATCCACTAATGATGGAAATAAAAAACTGGATCGATTCGTGCATATTTAGAGGTGGCGCAACTGGAAGCCTTAGTATCATTATACAGTTTGGGGTGGCAAATTTCTTCAAACTTGCCCACACTTAAATGTTAATGGATTTAGCTAAACATCCGATCAGGTCTTTTTCCATAAAAGGAATGAGAAAATGAATCAGTTCTTATTTATGCATTTTAATTTTTTACCATGTATGTGTGGCTCACCCTAATAAAATTATATATATATATATATATATATATATATATTTTTTGTTTCAAAGTATGACCGCTCATGGCTACCAAAAGAACGGTGGATAGCAGAGCGAACACAGGACGAAGACTATGAAACAGCTAACGGAAATGAACAATAGACGGGGATATATATATATATATATATATATATATATATATATATATATATATATATATATATATATACCTCATTTTTTCATTTGTTTCGTTCTCTCTCTCTCGTCTTGCGCGGAATATCTCCTATACAAGCGTCGTTCTTTACGTTAATTATACTGCGTGTTTGCAGTTAAATGTGTGTGTGTGTGTGTGTGTATATATATATATATATATATATATTTTTTGTTTCAAAGTATGACCGCTCATGGCCACCAAAAGAAAGGTGGATAGCAGAGCGAACACAGGACGAAGAGTATGGAACAACTAATGGAAATGAACAATAGACGGGGGAGGAGGAGGGGGGGAAAAGCAGAAAATCATAGCGGAGTCACAGCCGGTAAAGAAGTCGGGAGCGAAAGAGGAAGGAGAACAACCCGGTTATCGAAAAGTAGGGACCTTCAGACAGAAGAGCGCCAAGCCTATCACAAGGCCCGACGCTCTCCAAAAAGGGAAAATACTCTGCGCGCAGCGCAGAGTAAAGCGGACACTCCACCAGGAGGTGGGCAACTGTAAGTAGGACGTCACAATTGGGACATCGGGGCACCCGATCCCCGGCCATCAAATAGCCATGGGTCAGGTGGGTGTGGCCAATACGGAGGCGGGCCAGAGCCACCTCCTTATGGCGCGACCGATGGAAGGAAGAGGCCCAACATCCCAACTTGGGTTTAATCTTGCAAAGTTTGTTATCCGTAGCGCCATCCCAGCGACTCTGCCACCGGGAGCGCAAAAACCTACGGAAGCCAGGGATATAATCGGAAAAAGGGGGGACACAGGTGAAACCTGCAGTCGGCACGCGGAACGGGCAGCTCGATCGGCAGCCTCATTTCCAGCCACGTTAACATGTGCTGGGACCCAGCAAAATACCACCTCCTTGCCACCGAAAGCGACAAGAGTATGGCACAGTAGCTGGATTCGTCGGACCAGTGGGTGGACAGGGTCAAAACACTCCAGGCCATCCAGGGCACTGCGGGAATCCGAATAGATGACAAACGACCCATCCGGATGCTCCCGCACCACCTCCAGAGCGCTCAGAATGGCATAGAGCTCCGCCGTGAAAACGGAAGCCTCATCAGGGAGACGGGTACATCGGGGCAAGGGCAGACGACTGGGGAACAGCCGCGGCCCAACGCCCCCCGACGACCTCGAGCCATCCGTGAAGACCGCAACACATGCAGAGTGACACGCCGCATGCTGAAGGAACAGAGACCGAAGCAAGGCAGAGTCCGAATCGGTCCTGCGAACGGGGCGCAACGCCCTACAGCACGCAACAGGGGTGCTCTCCCAAGGTGCAACACCCTGAAAGAGACCGGTATAACGGATGGAGGAGTGCCCATACCATCGAGGAGGGAGGTCACCGTGTCGGTGAAATACCAACCCCCATCCCGGCAGAACGCCCTCTCACCACCTGGAACAGAGGAGAGTGGGAAGACGGAGGATCCGGAGATAGTGCTTAGCAATGAGGAACGACCTCCGATCCCCAAGGGAGGGATGTCGCACTCAACCTGCAGACTATCAACCGGAGAGGAGCGGAAGGCGCCAGATGACATGCGCAGTCCTCTAGAGAGGACCGGATCCAGTATCCGAAGGGCCGTACGGGAGGCGGAGCCATACACCACACTCCCATAATCTAATTTGGACTGTACCAGGGACACGTACAAACGGAGGAGTGTCCGCCTATCCGCGCCCCATGTAGTATGCGACAGATGTCCCAGCAAATCCAGGGTACGTCTTCAGACTCGCGCAGCCGGCGAAGGTGGGGAACCCAGCTCAAACGGCTGTCGAAAACCATACCCAGAAACGCACTGACTGAACGAGGGCCAGAGGCTGACCCCCGAGTGTAAGATTAAAGGCGGGACGGCGCCGGATCCCCGTCTCCTCGACGGAAGGAAGGCCACACACGAAGTCTTCGGGGAAGACAGCGTAAGGCCCACCGACGACGCCCAGCGTTCAACCCGATTGACCGCGAGTTGGACTCGTCCCCGCGGCATAGACAGCCAGATCGTCTGCGCAGATGGAACATCGCACCGAGGGCGGAAGGGCTCCCGGTAGCGCAGACATGACCAGATTGAAGCAGGAGACGCTCAAGACACACCCCTGGGGCACCCCCTCCTCCTGAACATACAGGTCAGATAGGGCCGCCCCATTACGGACGCGGAAAGTGCGACGGCAGAGGAAGTTACGAAGAAATGTGGGCAAAAAGCCCACAAAACCAAGAGACTTCAAACGGTCCATGACAACTCCCCGACGGGTCGTGTCATAGGCCTTTTGGACATCGAAAAAAGACGGCCAGAACAAGATTCCGGCGGGAAAAGGCCTCCCGTACATCATGACCAAGGAGGAGAAGGGGGTCCAGAGTACCCCGAAATCGACGAAAGCCATACTGGGTCGGGGGGTATAACCCAAGCGACTCCAGTGTAAAGGAAAGTCGGACGGCCACCATCTTTTCGGAGCTTGCATAAGCAGCTCGTCAAGCAATAGGCCGATAGCCCCCACCTCCGCCGGATCCTTCCCCGGCTTAGGTATCGGGACCACAATCGCCTCCCTCCAACGGGAAGGGAACGACCCCTCAACCCACACCCGGTTGAAAAGATCCAGCAAGAAGTGTAGGGCCATCGGGTGCAGATTCCAAAGAAAGTCATACGGAATGTCATCAGGGCCAGGGGCGGAAGAACGACGGGTTGCCAAGGCAGCCCGAAGTTCCCGCATCGTAAAGAGATGGTTATAGGGCTCGTTCCCAGGGGCGGGAACGTAACATCGACAAAGGACGATCCGCAGCTGAAGGCGAACGGGAAACCGCAGCAAAAGCCCCCCAGCCGATCGGCCACAGCAGCAGGATCCGAAAGGAAGCCGTCCCCGTCCCGAAGGACAGGGCGACTAGCAGGGACCGGCTTCCCCTCGATACTACGTACCTTCCGCCACACAGCAGCAGAAGGGGTAGACGAGGAAATGCCGGACACAAAAGCACGCCAAGAGGCCCGACGGGCCAACTTGAGAGTCCGGCGGGCGAAAGCCTTCGCCCGCCGCATCTCAATCAAGTGGTCCGCGCGCCGGGTGCGGTGGAAGCGGCGCGTCGCCCTCTTCCTCTCGCACACCGCCCGGTGACATGCTGGAGTCCACCACGGGACGCTACGCGTCCGCGGGTTACCGGAAGATCGAGGAATACAGTCCTCCGCGACGCCCATCAACCCGCTCGAAGAACTCCAAGCTCTCATCCACAGAGCCAAAGCTCAACACCGAACGGGCAATGACGGAACGAGCTCTGAAGGATGGCCAGTCAGCCCGCGCAAGGCACCACCTCGGTCGAGACGAGACACCCGGCTGCGGTCCGACCGGCTCAAGACAGACTGGGTAATGATCACTGCCATAAGAGTCCCCCAACACCTTCCACGAAAAATCGAGTAAGGCATCGAGGGACACCAAGGAGAGATCAATACAGGTAAATGAACCCGTGGGTTCGTGGAAGTAAGTAGGTTCACCGGAATTGAGGCACGCAAAGGAAAGTTCCTCCATTAAGGAGAGTAACATACCAGCAACATTAGTCGACCGGACATCTCCCCAAGCCGGGTCGCGACTGTTAAAGTCCCCGAGGAGGAGAAACGGTCGAGGCAGTTGCAGCACCAACTCGCGAACCGCGTCGCGAGAAGGAGGGTCATGAGGAGGAATATAAATCGAGCAGGCAGTGTACTGGCGATCTAAAAAGAGCCGCACAGCCACAGCCTGCAAGGAAGTGCGAAGAGGCACACCTCGCGATGGTAACGAATGATGCACATAAATCGCCGCACCCCGCCGGCGTGTGCGCTCATCCGGGGTGCAAGGGAAACCAACATAGCCAGAGAGACGAGGGAGTCCCCGCGCAGCCAGGATAGTCTCCTGGAGACAAACACAGGAAGGCCGCTCGCTCTCCAGCAGGGAGGCAAGGTTCTCCCAGTTAGCTAAAAGCCCCCTACAGTTCCAATGCAAAATGGAACTGTAAGGGGAAGCGGCATTATAAGAGGCAGAGAAAACAGAGAAATAGCCACGGACCAAGCTGAGCAGCAAACTCAACGGTCCGTAACCAGGGACGGAATCGGCTTCCCAGACTCACCCCGAACTGGGGGGGGGGGCCACCGACCCCGCAGCTGCTTCACCCGTAGTAGAACGAGAAGTGGAGAGTAGAACAGGGAGGTCAGAGGGGGGGCTCGTCAAACCAGACAAGCACTGACGGGGGGGAGAGGAAAGGTCCACCACAGGTGGGAGAGGTAGATCCAGGAGAGAGACCCGACCACTCTCAGCAGGAGCCGAAGGGAGAGAGACTCCATGAAGAAGGGCCAGGCCCCTCTCGACCGGGTCTATCATGGGAACAGAGTCAGGAATCGAGGGTGTCATGGGGCGGTGTACCTCAACCGACACCCACCCGGACACTGGTCGGGGCACCGGGAGGTGACGCCTCACCAGCCCTCCGTATAGGGGGGGGGTCCCGAGCGGATCAGGAGCAGCGCGCCGCTTCCCCTCCGGTGAAGAAGGGGAAGAAGGGGAAGCAGCGAGCAGCAGTCAGGATCGGGTCGGAAGGACTCCGACTCCAACCACGGCGACGCTTCCTCCTCCCCTTCGGGGCATCACCTTCCCCACCCGAGAGACGAGTAGGCAAGGATCCAGACCCCAAGGCCGGAGAGGGAGAAGGGGCACTTGTAGGCAGGGAGTCAGATGGGATGTCTGAAAGTGAGGCAGAGGAACAAGAAGGACCCGCGGCGCCAGGACCACCAACCCCCGGAACTTCCAGGGGGGGCACCACTCCAGTAGACGCCGGGGTAGCACGGGAGGGGCCCGAGGACCCGCCAGGGCCAAGAGCCGCAGCGTAGGACAACCCCGCCGCGGCTCCAGGTCACGGACCCTATCGCGCGCCTCCCGCGCACTAAGGAATTCGGTAGTCCTTAAGGACCGCACCTCGAATTCAAACTTGAAAACGGGGCAGTCCCGAGAGGAAGGGTGGGCCCCCGAGCAGTTCGAGCACCGCGGGGGCTTCGTGCACGGGGTAGGGTGCGCAGGCCCACCGCAGCGGACACATAGCTTACCCTCACGGCGGCACGCAGAGCTAACATGGCCGAACCGGTTGCAGCCAAAGCAGCGAACCGGGTCAGGCACATATGGTCGCACCGAAAACTCACACGACCGGCGATCACCCACGCCCCAGAACACCTGGGCCGGAGGCACAAGGGAGTCAAAGGTCAGGAGCAGACGAGCGGACGGGGTAAGAGCACCATCCCGGCGCGACGAAAAGCGGAAGACCTCGTTACCCCTGGGGGGCAAGATCCTCCTGCAACTCGCCAACCGGGATTGACAGCAGACGGGAAGCGAAAATGGTGCCCTGACAGCTATTCAATTGCGGATGGGGAGTCACAGAAACTCTGCAACCCAAGACATCCTGCAACTGTAGAAGGGACCCAGTCACCCCCGAAGAACGGGACTTCAAAGAAGAGACCCATCCTTCAGAGGGCGGATATCATAACGACAGGGAACCCCTATCGTCTTAAGGCGCTGAAACACCCGTTCCGAGTTGCCCGGAAGGGAGCCAGCGGAAGGGCGGAGAACAAGGAACCTGTCCACCGGACAGAAATTGACAGCAGGGACAGGTCCATGTGTAACGGTAACCGAGAGTGGGCGAGAGAACAAGGGCCGCGAAGACCCCGCCCTACGGCCACCACGAGTCCGGCCACGAGAGCCAGACGCCGCAGAGGACGAGAGGGGGCCATACGGCTTGAAGGTCAATCCAGCGGAGGCAGAGGCCGCTGAACGACCAGAAGTAGTAGTCTTATCCAAATCCAAGGGCGGGCCAGAGTCGTCAACAGAGGGGAGTGAAGTTTAGAAATAGAACCCATAAAATAGCTTTACAAAAAAGACAGCCTCGGACCCAAGGCGATGCACCATCCGCCGCTGCATCCTTCAAGGCGCAGGCCCAACGTCCCGGGTAGCCCGCCCCCCAACCTAACTGTCGTTTTAAAAACAGCAGATTGGCACTACGGAGATTTGTCCGTTAAGGGCCAAGCAAAGACCCAATCCAGACGCAGCAGCGGTCCGGGCGCCCGTACCGTCCCCGGAGCACGGCTCAGCCACGGAGCGATGCCCCCCGGCGGGTGCACCCGATGACCCCAAGACTGCAAATACAAACAGAGGGGGGGGGGATACTACGATTGACAGAGGCACGGGACCGAGTCAAGACAAAAGAAATTCCGGGAGAGACGGAAAAAAAAGGGGGAGCAAAAAGAAAAGAAAGGGGAGGGAAAGAAAAGGAAGGGGGAAAAAAAAACAAAAAAAAAAACAACGCAACTCGGTAACTCTTCGCCCACACCCCGCGAGGAGTTGAGGAAACCTCAACAGCCCACGAGGTGTACGAGCCCCCTCGGCCCGGCAAGCCGGAGTACCTAATCGAGGGGGATATATACATATATATATATATATATGTAGCGGATCGACAAGAAAGACCAACAAATAGACAGAAATCCTTTACTTCCACGCTATCATCAAACAGTCTTTGAAAACACACGTGGGCAAACAATGGAAAGTCTGTTTCTTCCCAAAAGCCGCGAACGCAAACCCTTATCAACTAAAGGACGCGCGGACAAAGCGTCTTAAGATTTGGTGCGAAGTCCTACGTCACAGGAACTACGTATAAAAGCGAGCACCCACTCTCACTCTCCCTCACTTCGTTAGCGCTTCCATTTCGTTAGACAACTCTGTACGATATAATCTCTTCAACCGCCTTCCGGCCGGAGGCGAGGCCTGCTTCTTCCTTCAAGGCCTAAGATTTATCATGAAGCCTTCAAGTTTATCTACATTCCTCGAGATGTATTCAGCACCTCAGGCCTACGCCTGCAAGATCATTTAAGGCCAGCCTGCACCTCGAGAAGTAACGTCACCTCAGGCCTCCGTACGAAGCCTACATCCATCATCTCGAGAGGCATACTATTCCGATTGTCAATAAAATTACCAAGAAGTGAGTAAAATCTAGTATCTATATCGAGGGGTTGAACGGGAGGTCTATAAACAACGACAAAATTAAAACTAATACTACGCGCCCTAACTTCAACACAGATCGCATTAATTGCTACCGGAAAATCTAACTTAACCTCGATAGCCCTAAGGGAATTACGAATGTACAGCAAAACGCCGCCTCCAAATCTATGTAACCTATCATTAGTAAAGATTTTAAAACCCGGTATATCAAGTTCCCCAACAAGTCCCGAGTCACGGTATTTAACCAAGTTTCAGTGATAGCAACTATATCATAGTTGCCGGAATAAATTACCGCCTTAAATTCATTTAATTTATTTCTAATACTACGCGCGTTGCAATAAAAGACGTTTAAGTTATTTTTTACCACGGGCCCGCTTTTTAAACTATTTATCACGTCGGGCCCGCGTTTCCCGGACCCACAACGTTTAAAGAAGGCTTCGACCTATACAGCTTTCGCACGTTTTCGTCTATTAACCTACCTAGCCTAGCATTACCTATTTCATTAAAATGCACCCCATCTTTTATAAAAAGGCTAGGATCATTGAATTCGGACCACAGCTTTACGAAGGGTACACTTTCCTCAGCACAAATCTCTTCTAATTTGTTATTAAAAAATATTGTTTTAGACGTAATTCTAAGACCCAAACCGTGCCTAGGGGTAATACCTAGAACTAAAGACCTATCTGACCTCGCCTTCAGGGACCTAATTAACCCCCTATATCTCTCCAAAAGGTCAGGCACTCTCGTATCTGGCCTATACGAGTCGTTGCCTCCTACCATCGTCACCAACATTGAGTGACGGGAAGCAACGTCAACCCTATCCACTTCGTCTCTAACTCTGTCAACCCTGGCCCCCGGAAGACAGACCCTCCTCCTATTGGTTGGATTCCGTTTAACGAACTCTTTGTCCATGTGGCGCACTAAAGAGTCCCCAATTAAAATAGTTTCCCCCTCATTCACATCCCTTTCCAAATGGGCGAAAGGGTTCGAAACCTCGATAGGGGGGGGATTCCTATCACCTAATGTACGCGGCCTAGCTCCACCCTTAACCTCACTAAATCCCTCGCTATCTACTACTCTCGGACTAACCTTAACCTCTTCCTCGACTCTATCTAACCTTCCCGACAAGCTACCTAAACTAGAAACTAAGTTACGCACCTCACCCTTCAAATTACTAACGAGAATTTTACGGGTAACGAAGAGGGTTTGAGACTGGTTGAGTTTATGGACGATAACTTTTTACGACAGATAGTTACCCAACCAACGCGCGGTGATAATATCTTAGATTTGGTGATGACGAACGGCGAGAATATAGTCGAAAGTTTAGAAGTAGGCGAGAGTTTAGGATGTAGCGATCATCAAATTCTTAGGTTTAAGTTATTGATAGAAAACACACAGGATAGTAACGTAATAGTCCCTGATTTTCGTAGGGCTAATTTTGATAGTTTTGCTGATAGGATGAGAGTAGTGGACTGGGATAACTTATTTATGGGTAATGATACGAATTTGCGTTGGGTGGCGTTTAAAGAAAGTTTTAGGAATATTGAAAGGGAGTTTATTCCTCGTAGGCCCAAGCGCGTTAGAAATCGTGGTAGGCCGAAGTGGTGGACTAGGGAAGTAGGCGAGTTCATAAACGAGCGTAATAGAGCGTATAGACTTAACAAGCGCAATGGCCAGGTAGCTAACTTTAATAGATATATCGAGCTTAGACGTCAGGTTAAAAGATCAGTTAGGAATGCCAAGCGTAATTTAGAGATAGTTATAGCTGCGGATAGTAAACATAATCCAAAAAGTTTTTTGAATACGTAAATAATCGTAAGCCGGTAAAGGATAACATAGGCCCTCTATTGGATGTAATGGCGCTTTGGCTTCTGACGCTCAGGCGATGGCGGGTATTTTCAATAACTTTTTTGCGACAGTTTTTACCCTAGAGGACGTAAATAATGTCCCCGACGTTGACGATATCGTTCCATTTAGTAGCGAGACTATTTTAGATGAAATAACTGTTTACGAGGCTGAGATTGCGCATTATATCGATAGGCTAAAAGTTAGCAAGGCTCCAGGCCCTGACGCTTTTTATCCTAGACATTTGAAAGATTTGAAAGACGTTATCGTAGGCCCCTTAGCGAAGATTTTTAATCAGTCACTCGAAACGGGGATTATTCCTGAAGACTTCAAATTAGCTAACGTCACGCCTATTTTTAAAAAAGGCGACCGCGCGGTAGCTAGCAATTATAGGCCCATTAGCTTAACGTCAATTGTCGGTAAACTTTTGGAATCCGTAGTTAGGGATCGTATTATCGATCACTTAGAAAGTAGGGGTTTGATTAATAGTATCAGCACGGGTTTCGACGCCATAGGTCTTGTTTAACAAATTTGTTAGAATTTTATAACGAAATAGTGCGCGAATACGATAGGCATAGGGCAGCTGACGTTATTTATTTAGATTTTAAAAGGCGTTCGATACAGTTCCGCATAGGAGACTAATTGCGAAGGTTAAAGCGCATGGTATCCGCGGTCAGGTAGCTAACTGGTTAGAAGAATGGCTTCGTGCTAGGAGGCAGAGGGTCGTAGTTAATGGTAGTGAATCGGGGTGGTTAGAGGTAGGTAGTGGTGTCCCACAGGGTTCAGTGTTAGGCCCATTGTTATTCGTAATTTACATTAACGACATAGATGTAGGATTGATTAGTAACGTGTCAAAATTCGCGGACGATACTAAAATAGGCGGTAAGGTTGTTAACGAGGACGATAGAAATAGGATCCAAGACGATGTAGATAGGATTATGGAGTGGACGGATAAGTGGCAGATGCAATTTAACGTAGATAAATGTAAAGTTTTGCATATAGGTTCTCGCAACAATAATTACGTGTACACGATGGATGATAGGGATTTAGCGAGCGTTGACGAGGAAGTAGATTTAGGCGTACGCGTAACTAAAGATTTAAAGGTTAGGAACCAGTGCCTGGAGTCTTGCGCAAAAGCTAATAGGATGTTAGGCTTCATAGCGCGTAATTTCGAATTTAAATCGAAGGATATTATATTGCCCCTTTACAAGTCCCAGTCAGGCCTCATTTGGAATATGCCGTTCAGTTTTGGTGCCCGTACTTGCGTGAGGATATTGATAGGTTAGAAAGGGTTCAGCGTCGTGCCACGAAACTTATTCCGGCATTGCGCAATAAGCCTTATGAAGATAGGATTAAAGTGTTAGACTTGTATTCACTCGAAACTAGGAGATTAAGGGGGAGCTTATTGAAGTTTTCAAAATCGTTAATAACATCGATAACGTAAATTTTGACAAATTGTTCACTTTCGATAATAGTAATACTCGCAATAACGGATTCAAGTTGCGTGGCAGACGTTTCATTACTAATATCGCTAAAAACTTCTTTACGTTTAAAGTAATTGATAAATGGAATAATCTTCCCGCGTCAGTCGTTCATTCTACCAGCGTTAATGTGTTTAAGAACCGTCTTGACAGACATTTTAAAAATATTAACGTTGTTTAAAATTAAAAAAGAAAGTTAACAACAGGAGCTCTGGTGGTGCTGCTCGAGGATGAGTCTGTTGACGATGAATGCCAGCTTGTGACATGCCAGCGTGATGCCAGCAATAAAAAAAAAAAAAAAAAAATAAAAAAAAAAAAAATTAGACTAACACGAATGTAGATGTAGCTCATAGCGTAAACTAACCCACTTTTTGTTTAACTTTACCTACTTTTTTTTTTTCTTATCCTCCTTACTTTGCATGTCTCTAACTCTTTTCTTGCATGTTTGTAGTTTGCATGGTATGACAGTGAGTTAAGACTGTGTTTGCATGGTTTGTAAGCGTTCTTATTTTACTTCTTTTCATCTTTCACCCCTCTCCTATATTCTCCGACTATTTTTCTGACTTGTCGGCAGTGGCCGGCGGATGATGATGGTGAGACTTTTTCCCTCTTTTTCTGAATGAATGTTAACCCACGAATGATAGGTGTTGCTCCTTACTTAACCCCTTATTCTCCTCTCTTCTCTTAACCCCCTACTCTCTCCTTTCTCTCGGGCTAGCCTTAGAGTGGATCTTAGGGTCTTTGTTAGCCTTAGCTTCTGTAGATCTGTAGAACTACAACTCGAATCTACGTTAATAGGTTCGTCTTCAACCCGCCTTCAACAGGGTTACATCGTCCTAAGATAAGTACCTCCTATTCTAAGTACTCTTGTGAAGCCTACATTAGCCTACCGCCGAACGGTAGGCTATACTCCCAAAGTGTGTAATTAAGCGTTCCAACTGACTCTCGTGAAAGAACGCAGTAGGCCTGTTCTCCAATTCAAATGTCATTTCAATACCGTAATTCCGCGTATCATCCGTTATTATGTTCAATTCATATATTTGTGTGTTAACTAAATATTCTCTTGACGTAATCACTTAACATCACATAATGGTCTTATATATAAATGATATTTGTGTAATCATTGTCAAGCATTTCAATCCATTATTATTAGGCCGCATCAATTATTCTATGTGCATCCATGCAATCATTTAGCTAACTTAATCAGTGTCACGTATTCTATTCAGTGTACCAAACGCACATGCATTCTTTATATCATTTACTAGGCCCATTCAATGTTCCATGTTGCATGCCATTTACATACCATCAACGAGTACATTACTTATTACGTGTCAATTAAGCTATTAACATTTCATCTTATTAGCTAAGTCTATGTCATAAGCATAACGTAAAACTACCAATTAATTACTGTCAATTCTTTGTTATATCACAGTGAATAAATAACGGTTTTATTTTCATAATAAAATACAACTATAAGGTTTTCCACTTCGACTGTCCCCTCCACCCTTTCTTTTTCCTCTGTCTTTCCTCTCACTTTTTCTTTGTTTTTCCGCTGAGATATGCCCTTTTAAATAGAGGCGAATCGGTTCTTCCCGAACTTAAAAAAAAAAAAAAAAAATATATATATATATATATATATATCGTAAAGAACGACGCTTGTATAGGAGATATTCCGCGCAAGACGAGAGAGAAAGAGAACGAAACAAATGAAAAAATGAGGTAACCACCCGGGAATCGAACCCGGGATCTTCCGATTGCCGGTCAGATGCGATACCATTACACCATGGGCCTCACTCTTCCAAATGCCGTAATTCTTGTACATACTCGCAGAAACCAATGCCCCAAGGGGGCACCTCCCGCATGCCGTAACATTATATACATTCAACTGCAAAGAACACGCAGTATAAATAACGTAAAGAACGACGCTTGTATAGGAGATATTCCGCGCAAGACGAGAGAGAGAGAACGAAACAAATGAAAAAATGAGGTAACCACCCGGGAATCGAACCCGGGATCTTCCGATTGCCGGTCAGATGCGATACCATTACACCATGGGCCTCACTCTTCCAAATGCTGTAATTTTTCTTTACGTTATTTATACTGCGTGTTCTTTGCAGTTGAATGTATACTAGTCAAAAAAAGAAACGCAATTAGCTTGCATATGGTGTAAAATTTAAGTTGTTAGTGGTATTATCACAGTTTCACGATTATGGTTAAATGTTTGTTCAAATCTTTTAAAGCCACTTAGTGCATGTTTTTAAACCTGACTAATCCCGGCTAAGACGCCATTTTGTTACAAACAATAAACAGAGATTAAATTGAATGTATTCTTTATGAAGGCATGCATTTTTTCTTTGACTTCACAGAATACACACTGCCCGTTGAGAAAACCAAACTTTTTCCCGCGATTGAGGCATGCCACGACTCTCAGAGGTCAACAGAGGTCGTGCCTTGGGCATGTTGGATGCAGGCATGTCTGCTGTCCAAGTTGCACAACGAATGCATGTGCATCCCAGCACAATCTCTAGGCTTGTTAGACGGTACAATGCCACAGGAAGTGTTCAGGACCTGCCAAGACGTGGGCGACCTCGTGTGACGACCCAACGCCAGGATCGCCACATTGTACTGCAGCACCTGCGTCATCGGCAGCGGAATGCTCGTCAGACAGCCAGAGAGACACCTGGTATCCACAACAACAGAATTAGTGACCAGACCGTCAGAAACAGACTCCGTAATGCAGGACTCCGATCCCGCAGGCCTTACAGAGGTCCTTTTCTCACTGATGCAAGAAGGCAACGACGCCTGCAATGGGCCTATCAGCACCGTGACTGGACACAAAGAATGTGGAACCAAGTCCTCTTTTCTGACGAGTCTCGCTTCAGACTGTCCAATTCTGATGGCCGTGTCAGGGTATACAGACGACCAGGGGAGCGATACTCAGATGCTGCAGTAGTGGAGCATGACAGATGGGGAGGACCAAGTGTCATGGTTTGGGCAGGAATTGCCTTTGCTTCAAGAACTGAGCTGGTGGTTGTTGATGGCGCTCAGACTGCCCAGCGCTACAGGGATGAGATTCTTCACTCATATGTTCTTCCATTCATGAGGCAACATCCAGAATTGGTGCTCATGCAACAGGACAATGCCAGACCTCATGCAGCCAGGATAGTGCAGGCGTACCTGCAGGGACAACAGGTGCAGACCTTACCATGGCCAGCCTTCAGCCCAGACATGTCACCGATAGAGCACGCATGGGATGAACTTGAACGGCGAGTTCGCAGACGTCAGCATCAGCCGCAGAACATCAGGGAACTGACCAATGCAATTATTGAAGAGTGGAGGGCCATCCCTGTTGCTTTGCTGCAGAGACTGTTGAGGTCGATGAGGGCCAGACTCCAAGCCTGCATTGTGGCTAGGGGTGGCCATACGCGTTATTGACTGTTTGTTATGTTAAAGAATCATTTACTATATACTGAGTCCTCATGTTTATTAATAAATCTCAAAAATTGCGTTTCTTTTTTTGACCAGTATATATAATGTTACGGCATGCGGGAGGTGCCCCCTTGGGGCATTGGTTTCTGCGAGTATGTAGAAGAATTACGGCATTTGGAAGAGAGGCCCATGGTGTAATGGTATCGCATCTGACCGGCAATCGGAAGATCCCGAGTTCGATTCCCGGGTGGTTACCTCATTTTTTCATTTGTTTCGTTCTCTCGTCTTGCGCGGAACATCTCCTATACAAGCGTCGTTCTTTACGTTATTTATACTGCGTGTTCTTTGCAGTTGAATACGTATATATATATTATATATATATTATATATATATAATGATGAATAAAACCACGAAGGAAAGGAAACACAAAATGGTGCTCAAGCGCTTTCGTCTAATGACATCCTCAGGAACACTGAAGTACATAAAAGGGTAACAGCCTATATATAGGTTACAGAAAGAAAAAAAATAAATAACACATACATACACACACACACATATATATACATACATATCTATATATACATATACATACATACATATCTACATATACATACATACATATCTACATATACATACATACATATATATATAATTATATATATATATTATATATATATATGCAATAAACAGAAAAGTAAAAATAAAAATAAAAATTAAAAGATTATCAGTGAGGCGTACAGATTTGTAAGGAATAATATCGATTTTTAGCACAAGATCAAATGGATTATAAAAATACAAATTTATATTGGAAAACTGCCCGGGTATTAACACTCTGCCTATGAATTCCTTCCAAACAGATTTAGATAAGAAGGGTAGAACACTAAATCTTTGGTAAACTTGTCTGCTACTTTATTAACTTTTAATTTGCATTTTATTTTTTATATATCGAAACCTGACCATAGGCAGAGTGTTAATACCCGGGCAGTTTTCCAATATAAATTTGTATTTTTATAATCCATTTGATCTTGTGCTAAAAATCGATATTATTCCTTACAAATCTGTACGCCTCACTGATAATCCTTTAATTTTTAATTTTTAATTTTTACTTCTCTGTTTATTGCATATATATATATATATATATATATATATATATATATATATATATACACACACACACAGGGTGGGCCGTAAGTTTCCATACATAGGAAAAATTAAACGTAGGAACGTATCACCAACGCCATTACAAGCATAACGTCAACTGTGCTAATGCGTGTTCATCAACAGTGGGGAACACGTATTGAAATGTGTTTTCAAAACAATGGCAACCATGTAGAGCATATTATATAAATAAAAATGGTTGTCCATAACAAAATGTTTATTTTTCCTATGTATGGAAACTTACGGCCCACCCTGTATATATATATAGATATGTATGTATATATATATATATATGTGTGTGTGGGTGTGTATGTTATTTATTTTTCTTTTTTTTCTTCTGTAACCTATGTATAGGCTGTTACCCTTTTATGTACTTCAGTGTTCCTGAGGATGTCATTAGACGAAAGCGCTTGAGCACCATTTGTGTTTCCTTTCCTTCGTGGTTTTTTCATCATAAATATTTTTCACGTGTTACTTTCGTGAAATAATGTTCACATATATATATATATATATATATATATATATATATATATATATATATATATTACACACAGTGTATATTATATATATATATATATATACACACACACACACACAGTGTGTGTATATATAAAATATAATTTTTTATTTTAAATTTGTATTTATGAGATAGGTATTTCATGTATAAAGTTTTTGAAGCTGAATATATAAAAAAGAAATATCAAGAAATACAAGAAACAGCTTCCCTTACCGTTTTGCTAACTCCTTTCTCTCCGTGTAGAAACGCCTTTCCAACACTTGCATTAACGTAAATCGCATGATCTGCACCACTTTCTGTATCCACGGAATGCCTTCGGTCAGAACGACCGCGCGGTTTCAGCGCCAATCGGAAAAGTGGTTTCCGGCTCTTGGTTGGACTCAAGGAAAACTCTGCATTCTTCTTCTTCGTGTCGAAAGTTGGATCGGATTGTCGACGATGGATGTCGGTGGCTGAATCAGCAACGACAACGTTCGGTAGTTCACATATACCCGTTTCTTCATAGCTTTTAAGAGAGAATAAAAATTACCGAAAGTTATAGCAATAACTAACTTCTCTCGCATACTCCAAGGTTGTACGCGAAACATTAGATTTCGGTATAAACGGCTTGGAAACATCCAAAGAGAGGGCATCTACTCATAATTCAGTCACATTTTAAGTGAAGCACTCGTAACCGCAGTCTCATCCCATACAACGTCATTCCAATTTCATTCCGCGCCCAAGAGTGAATTTCGAAGGAAACATTTTCAAATCGGTCTATTCCCAATTCATGCCATTCTCATTCTTATCCACAACTTTCCCACTTTGGTTCAGGTAAGTTACAATTGGTTTGGTTAGTTTGGTTTGGTTAGTTTGTTTAGGTTAGCTTAAATTAGGAAATATTAGCCATTCCTATTTGGCGTCTTTCGCCCCCGAGTGACTGTCTTTGAAATGAAGAACCACTTTTCTCAAATGTGGATTTTCACTTTTGTTTATTCTCATTTGCGGACTGCAAATGAAAATGAGAACAACATTGTGGAGGAAGTAATCGTAAGTACTATACAGAATATAGCGATTACAAAGCTACAAAAATAACAGACTTCGAAGAGCGAAATCCCTCGTTGTCTTGAATAGTTGAATCACATCTCGCAAACTTAAGAAAATTATAATTTTCCTCGCGTTACTAATTCTGGAAATTATTAGACAAAAAACAAATCTGATATTTCTTTTTTAGAATTAGTGAGCGAAGCAAAGCAATGTGATAAGGAAAAATCTGAATAAAAAGTTATTACACAGCTAAGAACGTGTTGTGGGAAATCTCTAACTTGTTTACCTTGAGGTCTCCAATTTGTTTTCTTGCTTCTCTTCGGAGGATGAACAATCCACAAGGCCACTTTCTAGCCTTGTGAGCCAAGTATGTCTACAAAATAATGCATAATTAATAATCTAAAAATTATGAAATATCCTTATTTAATGGGCATGAAACTTTCCAATTATTGTTATGAGAAAAAAAAAATATAGACATAAGTGGGCAATCTTACCACATTTACTAAAAGAAGATTGCACTGTTTTAAGATAACACTAAATTAAACATTCTGTGCAGAGAATTCGCTGACAATAAAAGGAAAAAAATAAAAAATACTAAAATCACAAGCAGAGTGGATGTACTATTTTTCACAAATTAGATACTAATCACCCCCCCCCCCCCCCCCCCGGCCATCCCCAAACAATTGAGATGCAAAAAAACTACGAAATTGCATTAAGAGTAGTGAATAATGTGGTATGATCCCACTCAATGCCGTTTCGTTTCAATCCGCGCCCAAAAGTGAGAAAACCGAGAATGAAATTTTCAAAGTTGGCATCTTCAAATCGGTCTATTCCAAATTCATGCTATTCTCATTCTTATCCACGGCTTTCCCGACTTTAGTCCAGGATAGGTTAACATAGGTTAGGAAATAATGGCCATTCCCATTTGGCGCCTACACCGCGAATGTGAATGAAGTGACCTTTTTTCTCAAATCTAAAATCTCTCTTCCCAAATATGGATTTTTCACTTTGCGCATTTTCATTTGCGGACCGCGGCTGGGAATAGAAATGACATTGAGTAGGAAGTAATCAATAATGTAAATGGTTTCTAACTGAAAAAATAAGTTCAATAAAATATGCGTAGTTTTTAAGCTATGATTAATTATTAATAACATGAAGGAAAAGGTATTTTTATTTTGATTTCTAAGGAAAAAATAAATTGCAATTTAAGTGCCAAAGTAATTTGGTTTCAGGTTTTAAATTAAAAAGACTAAACATTTTAGTGTTTTGAATCACGATTAAATTTTGATTTTGGTTGAATTAGGTGGAATTAGATTCCTAAAAGTTTTGTTTTGGTTTTACATCAATGAGAATCTATTGGTCTTTTCAGTGACAATCAAATCACAAAAATGTTTGTTGGCGAATTAAATATTTAATGAAAAACTACAGAAAATCTCGAATTATTATTATTATTATTAATACATAGAAAAAAATGCTCGACGACACTGCTATTAAAATATATCGTATATACATTGGTGTAATAATATCAAAGACACCAGAGTAACAAAAGTTATCTTTATTCGAAAGGGTTACGGAAATGTATCATAAAATAAGAAACGAAACTCGTACTGAAGTTGAAAATAACATCTAAAACGTTTTTTTGTTTTTTTTCAAAATGTGAAGTTTTTAATTACTAATCATCAATTTTGTAAGTAATAGAATTCAACTTCAATAAATAAATTACTCAAACGACAAAATGCGGATCATGAGATCTTTTTGCCAAGATCTAATGTTCTCACTATTAAGTATAGACACTAATTATATCTAAAGAGTAAAGATTAAAATCAAACAGGAGGAAAGAGAGGAAAAAAGGTAGATAGTTATTTTCCATCACGAAATGAAGTAACTTAAAACATTCAGAAAAGCAAATTAACAAAAATCTGGTAAGGTAAAATATAGTGAATAAAAAGCATCTAAATAATACGGGGATATTAATTAAATCTGATTTCAAAGCAAGTAAATAAAGCAAGCACTCGTTTCAGTTCATTTCAATAGTACTTACTTAAGAAACATTTAGCCTTTGTTTGAAAAAACCTCTCCTTTGCACCAGAATAAAATATCTTGGAATGGTTAGTCAATAAAACCGAATTGATCGGAATAGGACGAAGATACATTTTAGGATCTTTGTGGTAAATCGAAAGTTTAATTATACAAAAATGTTTTTTTTCAAATTAAAATATTTAAGGAAATGCTTAAAAATTTCATAGTTTAAGAGTTTAGGTTATTAGAAGTAATAACATATACAAGACTGCTTAGACAAATGGATATTTAAAATGAACCACCATTTACAAAACTTTGTTAAATGGTTTGTTAAGTGCTTCATCGAACTAGAGGGAAGTTAAGTTTCACTAGCTTTCAAAAGAGGATTAATTTGCTACTCCATCCGCAAAATCCAATCAAATCGATCGATTTGGAAAGGGTGTCGAAATGACGTCATAATTTAAATAAAAATTTAACTTTTTCTTTATATTATTTGCATACGAATTTTCCATTGAACGTATCTTACTTTTCCTACAACAACTACTGCTGCTACTACTACTACTACTACCACTACATAATTATGACGTCACTACGGTTCGTTAACGCCAATGAGCTGTTAAATAATTTTAAAATTTGTTTTTCCCCCACGACCGAATTAACTGCATTGTTTAGGAAGATTATGAAGAAAACTTTTAAGACAGCTGAGGAAGACTATATATAAATATACATAATGGAATTAATAAGTCATCGCGTAGTAATAATTATACCTCTCGTGGAGTCAGGTAAATTGGTCGATGGTAAAACCCTTCCCTCCCTGTTTAGAGTCCAAAAGAGACAGAGAATATGTAAAAGAGTAGGTTAATAATATACTCTGAATCCTAAGTTATATTGTTTAACTATTAATGTTGGATTAGTTAGCCTCGGACCGGTTCAATTTGTTTGTTAGTTAGTTAAGTTATTCACTGCGCGGTCCAAGCTCGAGGATCTCATCCACTGTAGAGATTATTATTAGCGAGATAACTCGTTTATGAAGTCTCAAGAAGTTTGAAAAATCCTTTCAACCCATCAGTCAAAGATGTACAGTCAATAAGACATATCAATAACAATTTGAGAAAATTAATCCACATTTTTTAGTACAAATGAGCATAAATTAAAGCCTGCCAAAACTACATAAATTAATCAAAATAGAACACAAACGAACATTTTAATTTCTTCACGAACTGGAAAAAGATTGTTAAAATATATATATATATATATATATATATATAAATCCTCCTTTAGTAATGTCCGTCTTTTATATGATAGTCACTAAAAAGTTCAATGATTAAATATCTTAGAAAATATTAATCGCTAAAAAACAAATAAAAGCCTTCATAAAATGACTAACTTTATTTTCATTTTAATAATCATTATTTACAAATCTTTTCAATCTTATAAATTAGATTTCTTAAATTTTAAATAAAAAATTAACAATGATAATACAAAAAACTATTTTAGTTACGTACAAATTTATTAAAAAACTTTTAATTATAGACCAATCTGTAGAACTGAATAAAACAGTCACCATCCAAATTTCAATGAATTTGTTTTGCTTAAAAAAAAACAAAAATATAAAAAGGAGAAATATGCAAATTGTACAATCGAGAAAAATGCTAAAGGAAGAGAGTTCTTGAATTTGCTATTATAAAAAAGTGTTCGAAAACGGTGATTAAATTTACGTAGTTGTTGTTGTTTTGTATCATAATAAAAACGTGATAATTACTCGTCAGTATTACTTAACGTAACTCAGACACGAAATTGTGACTGATTTACTAAATGAAAACGTGACACACGCCAATATTGATCATCATCAGCACACTAATGAAATGTCATTGACATACCACCGAGTATGCTAAAAGTACATCTTTGAAAAACAAAAAAAAAAAATAGTGATTTGAGAATAGGAAAATTGAATTCACGACAGTCAAGATGAAATTATACTTAGTAAAATTAAGTTCAACTAAAATGAAATAATTGTTACCGCTCACAATCATTAATACAAATATAAATGGTATTGTCATTTTCAATAAGAATTACAATAACTACAATACTGAATGTCCTAAGGGAATTTGAACATGGTTTATATATATATATATATATATATATATATTACTTTAATTAAGGTGATTTCAATGGATTTTTATAAAGTAAATTTTAAGTAGCTATTACCATTAAAAGTATTAAATCGTAATAAAATACATATATTTTTTAGGCAATAAAAAAGCACAGTAATGACCACAGCAAAAGAAAGTATATATATATATATATATATATATATATATATATATATATATATATATATATATATAATTCAGCTTGCCCACTGTTTTTACGTTCAATTCCATAAAAATAATGCTACATCTCTATTTCAAATTATTTTTTTATTATTGTATAAAAATACTTTCACAAAATGAAATGTAACTTAAGAAAGGATAAATCAAATAAACAAGGTCGCAGTTCTTGAAGAGAAGGTCTTGTCAATGATAGTTATAGAAATAATAAATAAATAAACTAAGAACGAAGGAGCAAAATGAGTGGAAAATGGAATTTATTAAATTTTTCATTGAACTTTAAGAGTGTATTTTGTGGATGTATTAAAAAAGACTGAGGGGAGAAAAATGAATGAAACGGAATATTGTGAATGTGAATAAACGTCACGGGCGTAAAATTAATAAAAAAGGGGAAAAAAGTAGAAGGTTAATCCGATGAATAATGTACCTGGGGCCATTATTATTATTCCGGTACACGAGAGAGTTTGGTTACCTATATTTAAGTACCCGTTTGGATACTAGGCGAGGACTGAAATATACACTGATGAACAATGGATAAAAGGGTTGAGAAATTATTACTAATTTATACAGTTGCGCTTAATAATCAATAATGTAAAAAATTACAAACACCTTTGCATAAATAGTTGAATGTAAACAATCCACACACAATTTTGATATGTAAACGCTTTGTTTACATTGGTTACCCTTATTAACGACACTTACGTATTTACTTATTTACATTATGTAACACACACAGTATTTATTAATATTAGTATTATATATATATATATATATATATATATATATATATATATATATATATATATATATATATATATATATATATATTACAATCTTTCATAGGATTAAAAATACTAGTAGTGAAGGCTATAGGAATTGACAGAAGAAAAACGATAGAACTATCTAGCCAGAGAATAAACAACAGAGGGGAAGAAAAGACAGAAGGAGGAGTGGAGTGTATGGATGAGAATAATGTATGAAACGCTTGTAAATACATACACACAAGCGTAGCGAAAGATATCGTATATACTGAGATTACACTTTCTAAACCAAGAATCCTTGGAGACAATGAAACAGCAGAGTTGAGGAGGAGTAGTAGTAGTAATAATAATAATAATAATAATAATAATAAATAATAATAATAATAAATAATTATTATTATAATAACAATATCACAATGCATGTATTGATCGATCGATAATGGAAGAATCGGTTTTGCAGGAGTCATTTGTTCAATATTTCCATTTCAGTTGATGAGGCTGGCTACTTCAGCTACATAGAAAGACCGCGTATCATATATATGTGTCAACCATCTAGAGGCTATATAATGTAGTTCATAGCTATATGTCATTCATATAGTGTCAAAGTGTGTGTATGTAGGTATATATATATATACAGTATATATATATATTATATCAGTGCCACCTATTACGTAGATATTAGTGAAGTGCAGCGTTTGTACTGTTCTCGCTTTTTTTTTTTTTTTTTTTTTTTTTGTTACGTAGAACTTAATATTCGAGTTTGAACCCATTTTACAGTTCAAGTTCAACACTTACATTTAAACAAAATAAGTTACAGTTTTCAGTAAAGCTTTAAAGTACATATTTAATGAGCCAAATCGTAGCTAACTACTGTATAAACATTGGCTACTCGTTATATTAACATATCTTAAGAAGTACTCACATAATTGCGGCATGAAACTTTGAGACCTTAATTAAGCAAATATAAAAAATATATGAAAGAAACACTAGCTATTATATTGCTAAAATTCCAATCCCAGACTAATTATAAAATTCCCTTTGATTCAATTGAAAGCGTTCAAATTCTAAAAGTATTCCAGTTTTTTTTTTTTTTTTAATCAAAGAATATCTAATTTAGTAAATGCACACGCGAAGAGATGGGTTGTCGGTGTAACCATTTCAGTAACCACTGAAGAATTTAGGGTTCGAATCCTAACGACCCAATTAAAATTAATGATTGAAGGTGGCCACAACAAATAACAAAAGAATGAGAGAAAAGATCATAACAACAGTTTGCGCAGAAATGTTTTGAACGACAAAAATCTGCGAGTGAATGAATTCTGGGAACCAAAGTATAAACTGCTAGAGTCTTTCCATAACTAAAGCTGGATTCAGTTTAGTCCCTGCTGAGCTGTCACTCACCCATTCCTCGTCTGCTCCTTCTGGAAGGCGATGGGCTCCTGAAGGGCATTTTGAAAGGCTTTCTGCGCCTGCAGATGGTGCCTGATGAGGGATACCCACTCGTCTCTGTCTTTCTGATTTGCCCCTTGACAGATGAAAGCGATGTCAGACTTTCCTGGACGAGGGTCAGTCGATTTCAAGAGGAATTTAATGGGGTCCGAAGGTTCGACCCGCTCAATCAACTGCATCTTGTTCATCTGCGAAGAGAGGAAGGGAAAATCGTGCGGATCGCAACATCAAACTGCCAACACAGCCATCGTCCTTAAATTCCGCATTACAAAAGAGTACTTTCAGTCAAACTACTCTATTAAAAGTTGTCCACACAAAATACGAGGGTCACTCTCACATCTAATCGATAAGCGGGATGACCAAGATTTTCAGCCATTAAATTACATGGAGGGGGCAAATTCTCTCTCTACTTAAGGGGGACAGAGCAGATAGGCCTGGTGTTTGTTTTTCAAAAGGAACTTAATGTCGTGATGGGTAACATCCTAAAGATTGTCACGGTTCCGTAGGGTATCCAAGCGCGCGCGCGTGCGCGTACACACACCACACACACACACACCCACACCCACACCCACACCCGTATAAGCGAGGTACCAATTTTTTAAAATCCATATACTTAAAAAACTAATTAACCAAATCTAATTTAACCCAACCCAACCTTAAGAGTCATCGAACTGAGAAAAGCGTGATAAATGTTTCGGACGCAACTGAGGACTCGAAGGGCATTTTCTATTAAGTCATTAAATACCGAGGTACTCGCTAATCTAATATAATCTAACCTATTCTAATCTAGCCTAATCAGAACCATCCTATTGTTTTCCAACTACAATATATGGGATTTATTAAATTTAAAAAGATCTTTCGACAAAAAGCTCTAAATTGCTAAAGCATTATGTAATTCAATTCTCATCATTTTTAACGTTCCAAGCAAATGTTTCAGTTTATTATTGATACCGACTTAAAAACGTTTTTTTAAGTCGTACCTGAAGTTGAAAACGTCCAACTGAAAGCCTAAAGAAACACCCACCTGAAGATAGCTCTTGAAGATGTATCGCTGATTAGTAAACTGTTTCTTCTTCCCTTCAGGTTCTGAGAAAATAATGCTTTGCTCAAACAGAAACACTATCAATTCCTTTCCTTTGAAGCTGGCGAGGGAGTCCCCTTCGGAGCAGATCAGAGGGCCGTAGAGGAGAAGATTCCCTTGTGCCATGATCTTCCCCTGCAGAAATATTTAAGAAGTTTAAGAAATTGTTCGTGGTTGATAGTTTTTGGGTGATTTTATTTGCCTGTACCTAAGAGCACAGGAGAATCTATCCCCAAGAGATTAGGGTAGAGTGGATGAAGAACAAAAGATACGAAAGGAGAAGTAAAAAGGTTATTCTATTCATAAAAGAAGAGTGGTATGAGCGCGTGTATGTACGAAATGCAGAAAAGGGAAGATATATATCTCAGAGACGAGCGAAGCTGAGGAAAAGATCAGTCAAATGGAAATGATGTTAAATAGGGAAGAGGAATTTTACCCGACGGTGGCTCTATGTATCACAAAGAATAGGCTAGGATAATAGATCGGTGGGGAGTGACTAAACTAAGACGACAGTATGTATGGGAAAATATTTAAAAAGAATTAAGGCATACGTCTCATGTATAGCTGGAAAGAAGTGCTGGAGAATTCTAAACTAGAAATTCACGTTATAGGCATGAGTGAGCAGACCCAATTTTCGACTTCGACTTCGACTTCGACTTCGACTTCGACTTCGACTTCGACTTCGACTTCGACTTCGACTTCGACTTCGACTTCGACTTCGACTTCGACTTCGACTTCGACTTCGACTTTTGTTTTATACTTAGATTCAATTCTGAACTCTGAATGACCGAATTTCAAACTTCTGATTTTGGCATTACTTTTGCTCTAAATTGTGTTTTTAATCCAGTCTTTGAATTTTGGATTTCAACTCGTACTGACACCGACATACTCGTACATATTTTAGCTTGAATTTTGACTAACATTGACTCTAAATTTTATCTTTGACTAAGGCATGAATTCGAATCCGGCAACAGTCCACAGACAACGTCCATAACACAGGGGTTGGACAGAATAATGGAAACCCTCGCATTTTCAGTGCTGTCTTCTTTCTCTTCGCCCGTTCCCGCCTCTATGCGGGGTCGGCGTTTCTGACCAGCCTCCTCCACACAGCCCGGTCCTGGGCTTCTTCCTCCGACAAGCCCTTCTCCCTCAAATCGTCCCTTACCTTCTCCATCCACCTTCGCTTCGGTCTGCCTCTCTTTCTCCTGCCATACACCTCCATATTCATCGTTCTCTTACCCACATAATCTTCGTCCCCTCTCATCACATGTCCATACCATTTCAGTCTACTTTCTTGTATCTTCCTCGAGATTTCTCCAACCTTTGTTGTGCCCCTTATCCTTTCATTCCTTACTGTATTGCTGTAGTGCTGTATTTTCTGATATCATTAATGTTGTTATGTATCATACTTTATTAAATTAATATGTAACTGCATATAATATTGAGAACATCATCTATTTTAATATGTTCATATTGGTTTTTATGTTCTTTTAAAATAAATACAAATATAGCGCTTGGAAAAGATGTTACTGTCTGTGAAAGGGGCCTGATAGTAGGAGCCCGTTTGGTTGGTGTTCCAGTAATAAAAGTCACACAATTGCTCCTGTATCTCGAGGAACAGTCCTCAAGGTTATGAATACATGGAAAAATAAAAAAAGGACATCAAATAAGGAATATAGTAAGCGTAAAGCAACACTGACAGAATGCGACAGAGGAACCTTATATGATAATTATGAGCTGTGAAGAATCAAAGACCGTTGCATCAAAATTTTTTCGTTCAAAATTTAACACTAGTCCGCAAAGACCAGTGTCAGTCATAACTATGTTATGGGAACTGTAGTAAAGCCTATTTTAACACCAACCAGTACCAAAGTTCTAATGAATTTGGAGTTGGGGAGAATCGTGGGAACAATTCTGTGCTTATGTGGTGTAGTTTTTTTTATTTCTTTCCATGTATTCATAACTATGGCACTGTTCCTCAAGGTGCAGGGACAATCACGCGACTTTTAATATTGAGACACCATCCAAACGGGCTCCTACTATCATGCCCCTTTCACAGGCAGTAACATCTTTCCCAAGCGCTATATTTTTATTTATTTTAAAAGAACATGAAACACCAATATGAACATATTAAAATAGATGATGTTCTCAATATTATATGGTTACATATTAATTTAATAAAGTACGTAATGCCATTAATGATACCAGAAAATATAGCATCGAAAATGCGAGTGTTTCCACATTATTCTGTCCAACTCCCGTGTGTGTGTGTGTGTGTGGGGGGGGGGGGGGGGGGGGGGGTCAACTGAGCCTGAGCATTAACAGGGGGAGTGGCTGACCTAATCCAACCCACGCACCAGCAGCAGCCGCAAGTAACCCAGCTAGATCTTCAACCAGTGATGGAGGATTCGAGACCGATCTCGGACCTTTTTTTTTTTTTTTTTGTGTCTTGACTACATCGCTGTCCTCAATGCCCACAGTCCGACAGCGAGACCAATGAGTTACCGGGAGGCCTAAATTCGAAACCGAGTTGCGAGTTTTTCCTTTTAAATTTAGAGTAATTCATTTGACGCAAAAACGCACATTTAATGAAAGCATTTTAGACTTTAAATCAAAAAACGGATTAAAGTTTAGAAATTGCTTTACAAAAACAATGTTCTCTCTTTGGTTTCTGAAAACATTCAACTTACGTTTTATACCAAACAACCTCACTGAATCCAGAAAATAGCATACATATAGCTTAATATTCTGATATACTTTACTCGTAACACCAATGCTGAAGGAAAAGCAAGAATGTCCTCGGCACCAAAATCTGACATCAAGAAGCTTATAACCGCAAAATAATGTGAATTTTGAGTTTTAAAATAATTTGCGCAGTACCTACGCGACGGATAATCTTTCATAAAATGCATGAACCACAACGGTAGGAGACATATTTAGCATATTTTACTCAGTAAAAATTTGTGATGACAACGACACCACTATCACCACCACAAATATCTAGCAATTCGCTTTAACCTTGGGTAAAATTTCCTGAAAGCTATCGTAATCAATCCCTGGCTTAGAGGATGGGTACAACTGTCACACATTATGAAACACAGTGGAAAAAATGTGCAAAATAAGTCACTTATAAATGCGTGTTGCAGTCTCATTTCAATCCCTTATTTACAAAGTACACGAGCACACGTACAACTTTTTTATTCTACTATTAAAATAATACCGGTGATGTAATAAAACATAATAATATATCGAGATGAAGGTGTGCTCCCACGAATGACCAAATATTATTTTCTCTATATATTAAGAAAGGTTGCTAACGAAGAATTCCTCGGAACCCGTAAAGCACGCTTTATCATCCCTACTCAAGAGTCACAAGTGAAAACAGCGAAACTATATCAACGCCAATTAGCCGCCCTACTCACGTTCATTAATTATACATCGTATATTTTACAGAGAAATACAATACGTACAGCAAAACCTTGCAACCTTCCGACATTCATCATATCATCAGCCGACTTGGGGACAACGGTCATGATCTGAAACGCTTCCCGCATGGTCTCCACCTGCAGTTGCAGTCCTACCCTCTCCGTGTGCTTCAAGATATCCCGCAGCATCAGTTGGTATTTCATTAGTCGTTGAACGGGCTTGATAAGGAGGTCTGGTAGTTGAAGCTTATGACCCAGCTTCTGCCTCAGGTCCTGCGAATCAATCAAGAAACAATTAGGGAGAAATGATTGGTGACCTCTGAGATGTAATTGGAGTTGGCGCTTTTTAATTGGTTAATCAAAATTTACTTTTAATTCCAATCTAAATTCATTCTTTGATCAACACACCTCTCACATCATCATGGTTACCAGTTGAACGTATCTCACTAACAGGTTTTTCTTCCGGGAAAAAACCTGAGAGTGAGAAATGTTCAACTGGTAACCATAATGACGTGAGGTGTGTGTTGATCAAAGAATAAATTTAGATTGGAATTAAAAGTAAATGTTGATTAACGAATTAAAAAGCACTATCTCCAATTATATCTCAAGAGGTCATCGATCATTTTTCCCTGATATTTTGTAAAATTAATACACGAAAGTAAAGTAAACATAACTTTCAGAATACAGTATCAGTGAGCGTTTCGTGGTTCAGTTGGTTAGGGCGCCGTCCGGCAGCCCGAAGACTCCGCCAAATTATGGGTTCAAATTCCAATGCTACCTAGAACTGGGCCGTTGTATTTTCTGTACCTTACGTCACGAAGAAGCGACGAGCCGGCCACCCCTCTTTGACTCGGGCTAAAGTAACCCCTATCCCTCGCTTCCCTAGGGGATACGAGACATGAACGCTACTTTTACCGAAATAGACTATAAAATAGACGGCGAATGAGTAGGGTCGTGCTTCCGATCTATTTTAAGCGTTGTACTACTCCAGTCGAATTTCTAGTGTGTGTGTGTGTGTGTGTATATACACTGGAGGTGTAGTGGTTAGCGTCGCTGATTACGAATCTATCGGCCCTGGGATCGAGACCCGGTGACGGCAGGCGGCGCACAGCAAAACCCAGCTGTTCATCCTTCCATACAATAAAAATTGGTTGGTAGATAAATGGGTACCCTGGGTAGCGTAGTGGTTAAAGACGCTGGGCTACTGGTGGGGCATGGTTCGGATTCCACGTTAAACTGTAGATCTAACGTGGAGTGACAAGCTTGATCTTTATCAGAATGAATAATTCGGGCGGAACAAAACCAAGGTTACCCAAGGTATATACAGGGCGTCCCAAAAAAATGTACACACACACTTTAAATACTTATAAAGGCAGTGTTTATTAAAATACATTTCATTTTCAAAATGTAATAGAATCTACAGACATTATTTAATTGTTTTGTCAACGCCTGTTTTCAAACTGACGTCCGTTCTGGTCCAGGCACTGCTGATAACGCGAAGCAATGGAATCGCAAACATCACGAAACATTTCGTTTGGTATTTGTGTGCATTCTCGTTCAATGGCTGCTCTCAATTCAGCGACTGTTGCAGGTTTTATAGCGTAGACTTTGTCTTTTAAGTATCCCCATAAAAAAAAGTCTAGTGGTGTGAGGTCTGGTGAACGCGGAGGGTATTCTACGAAACCCCTTCGTCCAATCCACATCGTGCCAAGTACCACTCGCAATACTCCACTCTTCGGTTCGGATCATCTTCATTAATAGCATGGACTAATCTTGGAATGTAACTTTTCCATTGACAGCGCTTCAAAATGCGTTGGACAGACGATTCTGAAATTCCTACCTCACGACTCGCTTGCCGCACAGATTTTCTTGGACTTTGGTGATACGTTTCCAGTACTCTTTCTTGCTTTGTGGGGCTTGTCGATGTCCGTGGTCTTCCGGAACGCTTCTTGTGGACATTCTGAACAGTTCCATCGGCTTCAAACTTATCTCTAATTCGAGTGATGGTAAGTCGCGTTGGTGGATCTGTTTGAAACTCCCTCCTAAACTGTGTTTGCACTTCAACTGCGTTTTCACACTTCCAGTAGCATTTTAGAATGAATTTCCTTTGTTCAAAGCTTAGTCTGACTGCCATTATTAATTCTAATGGGTTTAACTTGGAAAGAAAGAAACATCAATTGAGCTATCAGCTGTTAAAGTGTGTATACATTTTTTTGGGACGCCCTGTATATATATATATCCCGGAAGGGTCACCCATGCCAGACAGGATACTGGGGAGACCGGGCTAAGTGCCACTAAAGTCTTTGGCTCCCAGTACGGGTCTTCAGTGTTGTCCTCCAGAGGTGACTGTGTTGGATGGTTGGGTGTCCGAGCCGGTGGGATTGGGGGGCTGGGGTCTTTGCGCCGTTTGGGGGCAATCTTTTGCATCACGGGGCCCCGTTTTCAAATCGACGGTGTGTTCCTTGGGGACGAGGTACCCCGGCCCCGGCAGTTTGCGCTCGGCCTCCCTTTCTCACCGGTAGGCAGTTTCTCGCGGCCCCTGGGTCCGTTTTTCTCAATCTAATAAAGTATGGATACTTCTACTTCTTGCCCTAGAACTCGGGTGGTGGGCGACCAGGCCCACCCCCACCGAGTCCTCTACCACTGGCAGACCACGTCGTGAGGGGGTTGCCCCTCCTCTGGCTACGGAACACTCGCATTCTCCTCCCTCGTCACCGACCGCAACCTGTATCTCGACCATGACTGTGGACACACCTCCTCTAGAGCAGGGGTCCCACTCCAGCTCCCCTCAGCCAGCTACGGGCAAGACAACAGGGTCCACGAAAGCCTCTCCCCGAAAACCGGGCCTCTCGCACTCTCCGTATGCCCCTCTCACCAGTCATCGACCCGCCTCTACACATAGAGAGCCCGGGTGACGGACGGGGAAGTCGGCGCCCACGTCCGCCCAATCGACCACTAGATATCCCAGTCCACCTCGAACCAACATCTTCCCTCTCCCTACCCAGTATTCACAAATTTTTAGTTATTCGCCTTACTTCTGGGTTCCTACCGTCCAACTCTGAAAGGACATTTCAGGCGATCCGCACGCACAGCAACTCTAGCCGTTATAACGTCCGACCACAGAAGGACGGTTCTCTCCTGATAAAATCGCAAACAGCAGCAGAAACGAATGCCCTACTCTCCCTCACAGAAGTCCTCGATGCTACCATCGGCTACCATCTGGAAGAAGGTACGGAGTGTCAAGAGACGACACGCCCCCTCCCGACCTCCGAACTAATGACGGGCTTCTCTATGAACCTAGGTCAGTGGCGAATCTTCTAGCATCTACCTTCGCTGCCGTCTCCTCCACAGACAGCCCCCAAGCGCTGGCACCTAACAAGAACTGCTCACCATCTCTCGACAACTCCTACAATCGACTGTTCACCATGCGATATATATAGGCGGCACTGGTCTCTAGACGGTCTCCTTCCCCTGGCCCGGACGGGATCCCCACTACTGTTTGATCCAACACATCCATCCTACTATGCAACTGTTCCTCCTAGATCTCTACAACCGTATATGGATTGAGGGCACTTTCCCCTCTCGGTGGAAAGAGGCCCACGTAATACCAATCCCCAAACCCGGCAAAGACCCCCTTGACCCGACTAATTATAGACCAATCGCATTAACGTGCTGTAGCTGTAAAATCCTCGAGAAAATGATCGCCGCGTTGACACTCCTTTCTCCTTGAAAACACTGACTCCGGTGACTCCCTTCCGGCTACCCAGTCTGGCTTTAGACAGTTCCGCTCCACTACAGACTACTTCAGTAGTTGAGAGTGGGTGAGGTATGAGAAAATCGCTTTCGCTGAGAAGTGGGGGCCTTCGGCGAGTATGGACTGAAGATGTTCGGACGCGGGGATGCGGGACAGGTAGGGGAAACAGCTGTGGCGGTCAGACAGATTCGGACATTCGACCAGGTGGACGACGGTGATTGGGGTATGGCAGGTGGGGTAGAGCGGGGCTGGCAGTTTAGCCATAAGGTGACCATGTGTGCATCTAAATTCATACCCCCTCTCCAACATAATAACTGAACCTTCTCATCCCCTCAGTCTCATACTCCCATCCCAGCAACACTACCTACCCTCTGTCTCGCCGAGATATGTACTACTCTACGTACGCATCGGCAGTAAAAAAAATAAAAAATAAAACACACACACGTTTTTTTCCTTACCTCAAAATAATCAAAGTGCTCTGAAACAATGTACTCTGATTTGGGCTTATTTTGGCAGTATTTGACATACATCTGAAATTTCAGCCTACTCTTCTGAAATACGGGACCAATATTCTCAGGATGTTTCAAAAAGTCTTCGACATTTTTTGAAAAATGGCTGTTGGTAATGAATAACAATTAATTGCAAAAATAAATAAAAAATGAAATCTGATAATTTTCATACAAAATTAAATAGATACTCACTCTCTGTGCCATTCATAAATCGCTTCCAAATTGCCGAACACGATTTTGTCCTTTCCATCTTTGAGATCATCTGGCATTTTGGACTGCGCGTCTGGATTCCTCATTTCGAACATGTAGCCTTCCACGGTTACTGCCAAATCTTTCACATATAACCTCTCCGTCTCAATCAGTTCCTTAATAACAAACTCTCGACGCTTCAATTCTCTCTCTTCTTTGGTTTCAGTGTCAGCTGGAGAGAGAGAGAGAGTTACAAGGAGTTACAAGGAAAAGAAGAACCTCAAAAGGCCTTGCGGCCCATACCGAGGAGGTACCAATGGCAACGGGTGCCACGGAAAATTTTCTACACACTCAAATAGTGTGCAAAATTTGGTCTAACCTTTTCTTGAACTGATCCACAGAGGAACTGTTCACAACTTCCGAAGGTAACCTGTTCCATGTGTCACAGATCTTATACGTAAAGTAATTCCCACACACACTAGTCCTAAACCGTTTCAAATCCAACTTCCAACCATTGTTGCGAGTTGGGTTATCATTTAAACTAAACATACTTCTAAAATCGACATCGTTGAACCCGTAAGAGCTTGAAAACCTCGATCAGTTGACCGCGCAGCCTCCGAGTTTCAAGCGAAAACAAGTTCAGGGCGCGTAACCGTCGATTGTAGCCCATATGCCTAACGGAAGGGATTAACTTTGTGGCCCTCGCCTGCACTCGCTCCAGCCTCTCAATATCTTTCCTGAGGGTGGGCGACCAGAACTGCACAGCATACTCCAGGTGCGGCCGAACAAGGGAATTGTACAGTGAGAGCACAATCTCCTTGTTCCGAAACTGAAATTGCCTCCTGATATAACCCAATAGTTTCTGGGCTTTCTTTTCCACCTCTACACACTGTTTCGTAAACTTAAGGTCGCTGCTAATTAGCACACCCAAGTCCTTTTCTAAATCAGTCACCTCGATATTACTACCCAACATCGAGTAGTCCGACTTGGGATTGGCGTAGCCAATGTGCATCACTTTGCATTTACCCAAGTTAAACGGCATTTGCCATTTTTCGGACCACTCTCCTATCCTACCTAGGTCCGCACGCAGTTCCTCGATCGCTTCGGGCGTCCCAACATTGGCCCCAAGCTTGGTGTCATCAGCGAATTTGGCGATCCGACTGACGATGCCACCGTCGATATCATTTATGTAAATGATAAACAACAGTGGCCCCAAAACGGAACCCTGAGGAACCCCACTAGTGACCGAGGCCCAACCCGAACTAGCCCCTTTAATTACCACCCTCTGCCGCCTATTCCTCAGCCAGTTTTCAATCCACCTACCTATTTCCCCACCGATACCCAGCGCGCGCACTTTCGCCATTAGCCGGCGGTGAGGTACCTTATCAAAGGCTTTCTGAAAGTCGAGATAAAGTATATCAATCGCCCTACTCTTATCGTACTCACTCAACATGACGTGGAAAAACTCGAGCAAGTTGGTGAGACACGACCTATGCCGTCTAAACCCATGTTGGGAGTCCCCAAGCAGCTTGTAGGAATCCAAATGGTCAACGATCCTATCAGCTATTATCCCTTCTAATAATTTACCTACAACTGAAGTGAGACTAATGGGACGATAGTTCCCTGGACTTTCGTGATCCCCTTTCTTAAAGATAGGGGTCACGTTGGCTTCCCTCCAGTCACCAGGCACCTGGCCCATCTCCAACGATTTGTTGAAGACTGTAGCCAGGTGGGGAGCCACCTGGTCGCGCACTTCTCGCAACACTCTGGGGAGAAACTGGTCTGGCCCAGGAGCCTTAAACGCGCTCAGTTTGTCTATTCTATCGGCAACGACTGTCGCGGTACATCTAACACTATCCAGGCCAGCACCTTCGTGCCTCACGCCTGGCTCGGGAAAGAGAGAGAGAGAGAGAGAGAGAGTTACAAGGAAAAGAAGTACCTCAAAAGGCCTTGCGGCCCATACCGAGGAGGTACCAATGGCAACGGGTGCCAGGGAAAATTTTGTGAAAGTTTATTTTTCTTTCAACTATCCTAGCAGTAGTAGAAAACTGGATAGAAAAGTAGAAGGCTCTCTCCCCACCCTCCGCTCCCTCCCTGCCAGAGGCAGGTACGGAAAAAGGTTGAAGAAAATACCTTGACCCTGGAAAAGTAGCCAAGGAAATTTTACAGGAAAGTGGAGAATATATAAATAGCTCTATATTTAGCTTGCTCACAGAGACACCGAGCAAGCGAACTCCTGCAGAGTTTTCTGAGGTTTTAATCTTAAACTATGAGTGTGTTCAGTACTTTGTCTAGCCTATTTTTAAACAGATTTACACTTTGACTGGAAACAACCTCTGAGGGAAGTTGGTTCCAGATATTAACTATTTTATAGGAAAAGAAATTTCCGCAGACTGAGGTCCTAAATGTCTTTACACACTCAAATAGTGTGCAAGATTTCGTCTAACCTTTTCTTGAACTGATCCACAGAGGAACTGTTCACAACTTCCGAAGGTAACCTGTTCCATGTGTCACAGATCTTATACGTAAAGTAATTCCCACACACACTAGTCCTAAACCGTTTCAAATCCAACTTCCAACCATTGTTGCGAGTTGGGTTATCATTTAAACTAAACATACTTCTAAAATCGACATCGTTGAACCCTCGTAAGAGCTTGAAAACCTCGATCAGTTGACCGCGCAGCCTCCGAGTTTCAAGCGAAAACAAGTTCAGGGCGCGTAACCGTCGATTGTAGCCCATATGCCTAACGGAAGGGATTAACTTTGTGGCCCTCGCCTGCACTCGCTCCAGCCTCTCAATATCTTTCCTGAGGGTGGGCGACCAGAACTGCACAGCATACTCCAGGTACGGCCGAACAAGGGAATTGTACAGTGAGAGCACAATCTCCTTGTTCCGAAACTGAAATTGCCTCCTGATATAACCCAATAGTTTCTGGGCTTTCTTTTCCACCTCTACACACTGTTTCGTAAACTTAAGGTCGCTGCTAATTAGCACACCCAAGTCCTTTTCTAAATCAGTCACCTCGATATTACTGCCCAACATCGAGTAGTCCGACTTGGGATTGGCGTAGCCAATGTGCATCACTTTGCATTTACCCAAGTTAAACGGCATTTGCCATTTTTCGGACCACTCTCCTATCCTACCTAGGTCCGCACGCAGTTCCTCGATCGCTTCGGGCGTCCCAACATTGGCCCCAAGCTTGGTGTCATCAGCGAATTTGGCGATCCGACTGACGATGCCACCGTCGATATCATTTATGTAAATGGTAAACAACAGTGGCCCCAAAACGGAACCCTGAGGAACCCCACTAGTGACCGAGGCCCAACCCGAACTAGCCCCTTTAATTACCACCCTCTGCCGCCTATTCCTCAGCCAGTTTTCAATCCACCTACCTATTTCCCCACCGATACCCAGCGCGCGCACTTTCGCCATTAGCCGGCGGTGAGGTACCTTATCAAAGGCTTTCTGAAAGTCGAGATAAAGTATATCAATCGCCCTACTCTTATCGTACTCACTCAACATGACGTGGAAAAACTCGAGCAAGTTGGTGAGACACGACCTATGCCGTCTAAACCCATGTTGGGAGTCCCCAAGCAGCTTGTAGGAATCCAAATGGTCAACGATTCTATCAGCTATTATCCTTTCTAATAATTTACCTACAACTGAAGTGAGACTAATAGGACGATAGTTCCCTGGACTTTCGTGATCCCCTTTCTTAAAGATAGGGGTCACGTTGGCCTCCCTCCAGTCACCAGGCACCTGGCCCATCACCAACGATTTGTTGAAGACTGTAGCCAGGTGGGGAGCCACCTGGTCGCGCACTTCTCGCAAAACACTGGGGAGAAACTGGTCTGGCCCAGGAGCCTTAAACGCGCTCAGTTTGTCTATTCTATGAGCAACGACTGTCGCGGTACATCTAACACTATCCAGGCCAGCACCTTCGTGCCTCACAGCTGGCTCGGGGATGACGCGGGTATCCTCCCTGGTGAACACTCCCGCAAAGTACTCATTAAGCACATTAGCGATGTCCGCGTCGGAGGTCCGCAGAACGCCGCTTCCGTCCTTTAAAGGACCTATCATGCTTCTAATGGCTTTCTACTATTAACATAACTGAAGAACTCCTTAGGGTTCCCTTGCAGAGGCTTGCCACCCGTAGTTCTTCGTTACGTTTCGCTAGCCTAACCTTCGCCTTCACTTCCCTACACAGGCGGACATACGCTTCAGTGTTCTCGTGGGAACGATTGGCCTTCGCCCTCCTATACGCTACTTTCCTATTTCGGATAGCCGAAGCGATGCCACGATTGAACCACTTAGGCTGCGTTGAAGCAGGGGTGACCGGTTTTGAGGGTATGGCAGCAGACTGCAGCACCATAAACTCATCCCGGAATGCACTCCACACTCCCTCAACATCGCCGCCAACCTCTAACCCCATCTCTCCTACGCTATCCCTGAGGCTAACAAAGTTCGCCCGCCGGAGATCGAGCTTACTGCCTCTCGAGTTACTACGCTTCACCCGAGGGACGCACACACGGAACCTAATAAGACCGTGATCACTCCCGCCCAACGATTCGTCAACGGTGAGGCCAGTGACGAGGTTGTCTTCGGTCGTGAATACTAAGTCTAGAACGCTTTCGCCTCGTGTAGGCTCGTTGACCCACTGAGTGAGGAAGTTCTCATCAGCAAAGTCAACTAGCCTCCTCCCTTCAGCATCGGCAGTCCTGTTTTCCCACTTTATGCCGCGACAGTTGAAGTCTCCTAAAACTACACACACCCTATCCCCTAGCAGGCTACTGAGTTCGGTGTACAGGGCTGTATCCTCCTCGAGGAGGAGATGCGGAGGTCTGTACACCAAGATTAACCTATAGTTCGTCCCTCCCACGTTCAGATCGACGCCAAGCAGCTCCCGTTCCGACCGGAACTGGCAGTCAACCGGACTCAACGTGTCTCTGACGTATATTAGTACCCCACCCCCCTCCCCACGGGTGCGGTCTTTGCGAAACATTCTATACCCGGGAATTTCGAACTCCCCAACGTAGTCC